>SNVD02015009.1:0-96304 GCA_013180625.2 Boswellia sacra | reverse complement strand
TTTTGAAAAATAAATTAAAAAAGAAAAGAAAAATAAAATGAGGTAATAATGATTGAGTTTTGCGTCTCGAGGAGATTCCTTTCATAGGCCATCAAATTGATCAGGTTTTATCTCTCTTTGACATCAGTCTTATTTGTTTTTATTTGTTTTTACTTGTTTTTGACTTTTGTTTGTTTTTGTGTTGTTATCTCTTTTGTGTCTTTAGTTTCATTTCTACTCTTTTCTTTTCCTTTCTATTGTTTAATTTGATTATTTCGTACTTCTAATTCATTTGTGCAACAGCTTGAGGAAACATCCAAAGGGGAGCTGAAACCATTGCCCGAAGGTTTGAAACGTGCATATCTTGGAGAAGAACAGACCCAATCGTATTATCGGTAATATCTCTCCTTTTCTTCTCTTCAATGGATGCCGATATCTTTCTGTCGAACCTTCGTAAATATTTTCCCTCACTTCCTCAAAATGCTGTGTTTAAAATTTATAAAGTACGGATGACTAGACTTTGGGCCTTGATGCTCCTAAATGTGTCTGCTGATATCCGATGGCTTATCGAAGCCAAGGTGAGATTGTCCAGTGAGCCGGAGATTAATCTCGCAAAATACATGCCTGGTCTAGGAAAGAGCTACTACGCCAAGAGGTGAAGAGCGAAAAGGTTACAAGTATGTTATAAATGTGCTAGATGGAATTGTAACCAGACTTGTCGTTCATTAGGTTTTGCGTCCAGGAATAGAGAAGATGAACTTTCATTTATTAAGAATGGTTTGAGTAATGAGTCGCTGGATAATGTTTGTTAACTCTCGAGTCACATTCTTGTGGACTTGTTCAGCGTGAATTGCTTAATCAATGGACACAATTTCGTGATGAATTGCAGTGTTATAGTCTAGGGAATCTGACTAAAAACGACCCTGTTCGCCAGTTTATAAGAAAACTGGATGGGAAGCAAATCCCCGACTCATAGAAGGCGTTTCAGCCGTTACTGGACGTAAAACCATAGGAAGATGTGAGCCACAATCACAACTACTTGTATATTTGAATGTGTGTTGTTGTTGTCGAATTTTATTTCTTTCTTGTTTCGTTTGATCTGATTATCAATGTTGTTTTTGTGTGGTTGTTGTTTGTTGATTTTGTTTGTTTTAATTTCAAGTTTTCTTTTTGACAAACCATATGACTACCCTATGGCATAAGTACACGTGGGAGACAAGTGTGGAGGTTTTGTCAACCTCCACCGAAAATGTATCTCTATTTTTATGCTTCACGTGGGAGACAAGTGTGGGGGTTTTGTCAACCCCCGCCGAAAGTGTATCTCATTTTCCATGCTTCACGTGGGAGACAAGTGCGTAGGTTTTGTCAAACCTCGCCGAAAGCATATCTCATTTTTTCAAATCTTGGGGCGATAAATCTGCATCGAGCAACCCCCACCGAAAGTATGTCCCAATGTGTCAAAATTTGAGAGTTTTATGGGTGTATATATACATTCTGCATATTTTCATATGTCATTCCATAACCTGTCTTGCAATTGAAAAGCATAATATCTAACGTGTCTTACACAGGATTAGAGCACTTGTAGAAATGGAGAAAACACCAATTCGGCGATTCCAAAATATATGCGTATTTTGTGGATCGCAATTTGGTAAAGATGGAGAGTTTACAACAGCAGCTCTTGATCTTGGTAGGACATTAGTTGCGAGGGGTATTCATTTGATTTATGGAGGGGGTAGTCTTGGGTTAATGGGATGTGTGTCAACAGCTGCATACTAGGAGGGAGCCCCAAAGTTTCTCGTGGGGGGGGGGGGGGGGGGGGGTGGGGGGGGCCATTATCCCTAAACCATTAGCTGTACGAGATACGTAGGCAACACAATCGGGGAAGAGTTACATGTCTCTAGTATGCATGAGCGTCTTGCACATATGGTTGTTAAGTCCGATGCATTTATAGCTTTGCCAGGTGGTTATGGTACATTAGAGGAGATATTTCAAATCACCTCTTGGGCACAGCTAAACATCCATCGAAAAACCATTGGTTTGTTAAATGTTAATAATTTTTTTGATGGTTTGTTGTCCTTTCTTGATCAAGCTGTAGAAAAAAAATTTCATCTCACCGTCAGCAAGGCAAATGCTGGTTACGGCTTCAACTGCAGGAGAGTTAATTGACAAAAAAACACCAAGGAAGAATCTCGTTGCTATTCACTGACTCCCAACAATGGCTCGGATAAATTGGTTTGGAGAAGGCCACAAAAGGCGTCAACTGGATTTAACCCTCCATCTGTAATCTCTATTTGCTGGTTTGCTTCGTTTTTGTTTGCTTTCTTTTTAGTGTGTTTTTTTGAGATTTTTCATGTCGTTTCTTTTGAGCTTTCCTCCCCCCCCCCTTTCAGGGTTATTTCTTTCGTCCCCAGGTAATATTTTCTAATCCGGTGTTTAGAGTGGTGGCCTGAAAAAGTTCAAGTTTCTTCCTTGAAAACGCATTCTGGAATCTCTCCATCCATAAGGGCTGAAATAGGAGCTACTTCTAAACTTTTAGCCACACTTCTAACTAAACTTTGTTTTGTTTGCTGACTTGTTGAACTGTGGTATTTTAGAGTGGAGGTTTAGTTTTGGAATGTAGAGTTGGTTATGTGTTTTTATCTTTATCAAGTTTTCGATTTTCAAAAAAACAAATTGTGAAAAACCTGAGAATGGGCAGAATATGGGGGGTTTCTTAAACTCTTGAAAACGGCATTCTCTCTTCAATAAATCTGTAGTTTGTTTATTTCATGTTGTTGAAGTGTCTTGTTTCTTGTTTTGTTCTTTCATAATAAAGGTATATAGGCTGAAAACCTTAAGTCTGCGGGCTACTGGTCCTAAGGATTGTTGAAATATACACTCTTGACTCAGGTGTAACACCGCCACGTACCTCTTTTCTTGCATTTTGTGGGTCGATGATAAGATAATGATTGAATAAAGAAAAACTCTTGGAAAATGATAAATGATGCATGGATCTGTGTGCTTGAAATGTTTATTGGTTTTCACTTTACCTTTGATTCCTTCTGCAACATTGAGCACTAAGCTATTATCACTGAGTTATTGTGTTTTCACTTAGAGAAAGTTTATGTTAATTTAAGTGTTTCTCCAGATTTCAAATGATTCTAGAAAACTTGTTTGATGGGTCCTCGAGGCGAAATCCTAGACTGTGCAACAATAGGAATGAATTTAAGGCGATCTTTGGACGTTGAGCCTTAAGAGCCACAACCTTGACTAAAATTGATCCCTAGGGTTACCCCTTTGAAAGGCCTCTGTAACCTTTTCTTTGTTAACTCACTAAAAGATTTCCTAACCTTAATTGAATTTGGTTTCCCAAAAAGTTTATTCTTACCTATGAGCAGTAAATTCATTCGCAATTAACATTTTTGAGCTTATGTTCTGGTTTTGGAAAGTTAGAGGAGGTTGGTATTATGCCATGAAGCAATGCAAAGTGAGGTTTTTATTATGTTTGTAAAAAAAAAAAAAAAAAAAGAGAAAAAAACTGTACTTATCTTCCACGTACTTAAACATTGAGGACAATGTATTGTTTAAGTGTGGGGGAGTGGAATTGCAGTTAAAAAAAAAAGAAAAAAAAGGAAAAAAAGAGTTCTATGCCCTTGGGCGTTCTTAAAAAGAATGAAACAACAACCAAAGTGTGGGGAGTGTAGTTTCTTTTTGCTTTCTACAAAAAAAAAAAAAAGAAAAAGGAAAAAAAATAAAAAAAAAAGAGAGTTCGAGTGTTCTGAATAAGTTTGGGAGAGTCATTTGATGAATAAGAATGAATTTTTTATGTCATGGGCTTGAGCTACACATAATATTGAATGATTTTATGTGTTTGTGGGTGATTTGAGCCTAATTATTATCCTTTATCATACCTTCACCCAAGCCAAACGTTACAAGCTTAATAAAGTTCTACTTGATCCTTGGTGTTGTGCATGTCTACATTAGTGGAGAGTGACTTGAAAAGCAGGCCTATGGAGTTCATTTATACACACATCTTCAATATTAAATATGATTCATTTTTATGCATAAACTCATCCGGGTTACAAGTGATTAGGTGAGAATGGCTCTACACACACACACTTGAGGAATTGAAGTGAAGCGAAACTAATCTTTGAGATGAAATTCTTGATCAAGTGCATTATTTTGAAGTTTTCCTTGGGTTATAATTAAGTACAATCTTTGAGGCCTATTTGCAAGATGAAGCATTGTGTGTTTTAATTTTTTGTTGATTCTGTTTCGGTTTAGTTTTATTTCATATTGTCGTAGTTGCTCGAGGACTAGCAAAGTCTAAGTGTGGGGGAATTTGATAAGTGTCTATTTATATATCATTTTCATATCAATTCGTCCATGTTTCTTTGCTATATTCCTTGGTATTTTTATGTTTTTGTGTGGTTTTTGATGTTTGTAGGAGTTTTGGAGGAACTTACACAAAATTGGAGTAAAACCCTTCATTTTCACCTCTGCTAGTCAACCAATTTCTTGGAGTTGATTGTATCGATATACAATTAACCGGATAACATGCTATATACCATTGAAAAGCTCTCGAAGTCTATTTTCTGGAGAAATTTACGGTTCACGAATTTATGTAGTGTACCGAAAGTTGTGATAAAAATGGTATGAGAAGTGTATATTTGTAATTCCATATATCACTGTAGCATGTTATTAAATACGGGGCACTGTAGCAAGTTACTGTAGCAGAGTATTTAAACACATTTTAGGGTTTTATTTTCATAACTTGAAGAGGGGAAAACGTGGGAGGAGGCTGCATTTCTGGATTTCTCTCATCCCTTGGAGTTCTTGAAGGAGAAAGAAGATTTTGAAAGAGGAGGAACTACAATTCCAAGAAGATTCATCTACAAAGAAGATTTTCAAAGAATTTGCTAAGTTCTTTCTTTCCTTTTCAATTCTGGGAATTTCTCTGTATTGTATTTGTTATTCTGATTGAATATGTGTAACTAAATCTGAATTGGTTGAGGGCGATTTCAAAGCCCTTGATATGGATTTTGTGAGTTGATTGTGTAAGAAATTGTTATCCAATTCTCTAATTGAAGTTGCTTGTATTTTCCCATATCTAATGCTTATGATTGCTTACTGATTGTATTTGGAATGGCCAACTGAATATAATCTGTTATTGTCTATTGCTAGATTAGAAATCTTGATCCGTAATTGTCATGAATTTCCAATCATTAGTAGCAAAATTGTGATCAGAGATTGCAATTGGAAAATACAACCTAGGTTAAATAATCCGAACTTGTGTGATTATTGCTTAGATCAACCTATCTTTCTCATCGTAATGCTTCTATTGAATTAAACTTAGAGAGCTTGTTCTAGGTTGTTTAATGGATAGAGATTAAATAAAGAGCTTGTTTTATTTAACAACAAAGTAAGGAAAGATTGGGATAACAGAGCTTGTTGTTATCTACGGTTGATAACTTCAATGCTGTAATTGGATTACAATTCTATGTTAATTCACAAATTCATATCTTGTGGCAGAGAAAGAACCCTTAACCAAGTGTCTCTCATTGAATTTTCAATTCATTTAATATTGTTTTGTGTTATTCTTTATTTGCCTTCGTATTCAGTTTAATTAATCATTCAACAAAACCCCCCATATTTAGTTTATTGTTGCTGAAAAATAACAAATTTAATTAGAATCAATCCTCGTGGGAACGATATCTCACTCATCACTTTATTACTTGTGCGACTAGTATACTTGTTAGTTTCGAACGCATCATAACCCAAAAATTTCTTATAAATTACTCACCTTTACTTCTTTCCAAATGTCATCTAAAAGATGTTGTGGCATGTTTTGCCACCGCGGACAAGTCAGTGGAGCCATGTTGCCATTCTTTGCTATGATTCTAAGTTGGGAGGTTAATTTATCTTTGTTTGCATTTATTGGTTAAACTCTACATGTAACCTTTGCCCTATTCCCCACTCACGAATAGTGTGAACTGATCCATGACCTTTTACAACCTTTGATGTATCACCATCATCTGAAAAACAAATAAACAAATGAGAAAACAACTTTAAATGTTAATTATTAAAGGAATCTTATTTATGTACATACCTTGCTCTCCGTTATTTGTCTGAGTTTAGGAAGATGTCGATTGTCTTCGAGATTCTGCTTTCCTTTGTATTATACTCTCCGTTGAGATGTCTCGATGTCTCTTTGGTGGCATAGTTACGTACAAAAAAACAAAAACAGAAAACCATGTTAACATCATTTCTTATATATCATAATATTAAACATATGCATATAAAAAAAATTACAATCCGTTAAAAAAAAAAAGAACAAACTATATACTTCATTCATAAAAAATTGTTGTTACACCCATATGAGGGGGGATATATGACAAATGCCCCATAAAACAAAAATAAGATACAAAATGACAGAATAAAAAAAAAAGAGCATGCCCAAAAGAGTAGTCAATCAATATCATTCATCCCATCTTCATTGTCTTCTCTATTGATGATAATTGTTATGCCTTTAACTCCTTGCCTAACCCATTGAACATCTTCCTCACGAAAATAACCTCTTTCATCAAATTCTTGTTGTGTATATAACTCAACTTGTGGCACCATGTTTGCGGTTGATGAACTTTTGGAATTGAAATCATATGTATCTCTCATTGTCATTTTAAGCATAACATGCCAATCTTCATCTATTGGATCTTGAATATGATAAACTTGCTCAATGTTCTACTAAAATGAATGGTTCATCATCTACATGATTATCTTTATATAATAGATGATTAAAATTAACCATCGTGAAGTCAAATTCATCACACTTCTTTCCAATCCAATTATCAACCCAATCACACTTGAACAACATAAAAGTCATGTCATTGACATAACAAATTTGAATTATATCTGTTAACACTCCAAGAAATGTAACACTGCCTGAAAGAGGATTTTTATCTCGTGCACTAGCATAGCTCATGGTATCAGACTTCAAAATAAGACCACATTGTTGAGTTGTTTTGTGCTTATCGGTGTATTTGGTATGAAATTTGAAGCTGTTAACAATATAAGATTTATAACGATGTGCACCCGATTTAGGCCCATTAGCTAAATTGATGATTTCCTTGGACAATGATACATTTAAGGTCTCTTGTAAGGAGTGAACCTATAGGAACACATAGTTAGAATCAAAAGTCAGTTTAATGGTAGCACTTCAATAAATAACTAACACTTACATGACTTTGAAACCATTCATGGAAGGTTTTGTTATACTCTTTATGGATTTCATGAATAGTAAACGAGGCATTTGTCGTTGAAGTTCATTTAGATACTTCCTGTGTTAGAAGACATCAAAAGACATTACTACTATGCAAGTCAAATTCACTAAGTTGCTTAGAAAAAGAAATGATGATGCATATCTTACTCTCGAAAGGGATCAATATAAGGTGTATTAACTAGCACATATCTATGTGCTTGAACCTAAGAGACATGATCAAGTTCAAAATGCTCTCCTTCACCAGAGGTACCATTCTTATTTCGGGGTCCTCGATTAATTTTAGTTTTGACCTCATCAAGATATCTTGAGCAAAAATTTGTGCACTCCTCCATTAGATATCCTTTAGCAATAGAAGCCTCCTGGTGTGCACGATTGTGCACATATCTCTTGAGAGTTAGTAAATACCTAAAGAATCAGAAAGATTTCTAAATAGATATTCATTGATAAGAATGGAAGTTAAAAGAACATTAGGTAACATGTGACTTAATAATAGCTTTCAATAGGATACATCCATCGAAATTGTACCGTCCTGCTAAAGATGCCTCTTGAGCAAGATGAACGGGCAAATGCTCCATTATGTCAAAGAATGAAGGTGGAAAAATTTTCTCAAGATGGCACAGTGTTAGCACAACTCGATGTTGAATAGAGTTTAAGTCATCTGTAGTATTTACTTTGGAGCATAGTTGCTTGAGAAAGTTTGCTAACTCAATCAAAGTAACAACAACATTTTTTGGCAATGCCCTTCGAGTAGCAAGAGGAAGCAATTTTTGTATCAAAATATGATTATCATGACTTTTCAAACCTAAAATGCTCTGCTCTTTCATATGAGCACGCTGTCGAATATTTGATGCATAACCATCTAGTAACTTCACTTTCTTCAACATACTAAGAAAGACATCTTTATTATCTTTGTTCATTGAGAAGCATGCAGGAGGTAAATACAATTTGTTAGCACCTCGTTGTTGAGGATGTACTGCTTTCCTAATTTTCATATCCCCCAAATCAAGTCGAGCCTTTAAAGAATCTTTTGATTTCCTCGAATACCCTAACAATGTCCATAGTATATTATCACATACATTCTTCTCAATGTGCATGACGTCAAGATTATTTCTAATCAAGTTATGCTCCCAATATGGTAGTTCAAATAAAATCCTTTTTTTTTCTTCCAAATGTTTGCTTGATTTGTCATTTCAGAATTATTCATTCTTCTCTAAAGGTCTTCCGTCTTATATTCGGTTAGAAAATTTTCTACTTGTCTTTTTACATCAACACCAGACAAGCAAGATGGAGGTGGTCCCAATTCCGCTTTGCCATTAAACGATATCCTATCCCTTCAAAAACTATGAGTACTAGGCAAGTATCACCGATGACCCATGTAACAGAATTTCCTACTATGAGACAACCATTTAGATACCGTATTTTTCAAACAGCACGGACATGCTTTCTCCCCTTTGGTGCCCGATTAGCATATGCCAAAAAATCATTGATAGTCCATAATAATGCTGCATGTAGCTTAAACATTTGTTGACATGATGTATCATAGGTTAGTACACCTTCACTCCATAATTGTTTTAATTCATCAATTAGCGGCTGCATATAGACATCAATTTTATTTCCAGGACCTTTTGGAACAACAATTACCATAGACAAAATGAAAAAAGTATCTTTCATACACAACCAAGGAGGTAAGTTGTATGGCATCAACACAATAGGCCATGTACTATGTGCTATGGACATAGTCCTGAATGGATTAAATCCATCTGCTGCCAATCCAAGTCTCACATTACGAGAATCAGCAGCAAAAGCAGGATGCTTTTCATCAAAAGTTCTCCAACAAGGGCTATCAGCGGGATGCCTTAGCACACCATCTTTAATACGATCTTCTACTTGCCATCGCATTAGAGAAGCAGTTTTTGAAGCCATGAATAATCTTTGCAACCTAGGAATTAATGAAAAGTATCGTACTTGTTTTGCAGCAATTTTACCATTAGGATTTGATGCATCATTCACCTCATCAAAGTTCTTATATTGAGACTCATGGCATATGCAACACCTATCCAAATTTCCAAACTCACCTCTAAGTAACATACAATTGTTGGGACAAGCATCCCAGACTGGTATGTAAACCCCAAGTCAGTAGTTATCTTTTGTGCCTCATAATATCAAGAAGGAATTTTGGATTTTTCTGGAAAGGCTTTCTTCAATAGTTTTAGTAACTTTGTCATTGAAGTGTCTATCCATTCGTGCAACACTTTCAATTGCAAAAGTTGAACAGTAAATGAAAGTGAAGTAAAAATCTCACAACCTGGATACAAGGGACACTCTGCCTCCTGAAGAAGTTTTATATATCTATCAGTTTCTTGATCTAATGGATGACTACTACCTTCACTAAAATGATTATTCGGAATCCCAATGGCTTCATGTATCATTTCAACCATATCATCACCTACAGTGGAATCACAACCAACCTCAAAATGGTGGTTGGGTTGGTTGGGTTGGTCGGACTCAAGTGGTGTATATTGTTCTCCATGTAAGGTCCACCTTTTATATGTTTCTAACAAACCCATTACAAATTAAATGCTCTCTTGCTGTGTATCTATCCAAACGATATCGATTGTGACATTTCTTACATGGACATAAAATTCTAGTATCATTAACTAGATTGCCAAAAGCAAAATTTAAAAATCCCTCAACCCCACTGAAATATGCTTGACAACATCGATTTTGTATGTCAATCCAACTCTTATCCATGGGTATGTTCCTTAAAGAAAGTAGATGTAATCCATATCAAGATAGGTCAAATAATAACTATTGAACAATTTCTAAGCATGAATAACAAACATAGACAAAACAAAATAATGATAATAATTAACAAAGAGATACAAACCATAAAATTCAATAGTTACTAACAATAGAAACTATTAACTTAGAATTTTTTTAGGTGGTGGGCTAGTGTCTTTTCTTTTTTATAATTTGGGAATAGTGGGTTTAGTGGACTAATGTCTTTTTTTTTTTTTGTTTAGTAGGCTGGTTTCTCTTTGGTTTAGTCGGCTACCCATTAAACTTAATTAGGAATGAGGGTTAGAAAAGTGGGCTATGATGCTTTTGTTGGTTGCTTTAGTGGGCTAGTGCACTTTCCTTTTTGGCTTAGTAGCCTACTCTAGGTATTTTTGTCGGATTAGTTGTCTATTTGTTTATGCTTTTTGGGGTTAGTAGGGTGGTGTCTTTTATTTTATATTTTTTTTTTGGATTTTGTGGGCTGCCCATTTTGCTTTTGTTATGGCATATTTTTCGGCTGCTAAGGTTTTTTAGTTTGCTGTGCCGGTGTCATTCATTTTTTTGTTTAATGGGCTAGCAATTTTTATTATTTTTGTGGGCTGTTGTCAATAACTTTTCGGGTTTAATGGACTGATGTCTTCTATTAAGGTGGTACGCTCTTTGTTCGTTTAGTGGGCCGGGGTCTCTCTTTTTTTATTTGTTTAGTAGGCTGCCCAATTTGTTTAGTGAGCTCGCATCTACAATGTTTTGGGTTTAATAGGTTGGTATCTTTTATTAGGTTGCTATGCTCTTTGTTCATGCAGTGGGCTAGTGTCTAATTTTTTTTATTTGTGTAGTGGGCTGCCCACTTTGCCCTGTGGCATTTTTTGGTCTTCGAATGTTCTTTCTGTTTAGTGGCCTGGTGTCATTCATTTATTTTGGTTTCTTGGGCTAGCAATTTTGCTAATGTTAGTGGGCTGATTAGGCTTGCTTAGTCTCTTTTTGGTGGGCTGGTGTCTATTTTTTTTTTATTTGTGTAGTGGGTTGCCCTTTTTGTTCATTTGGTGGCATGGTGTCTAATTTTTTTTGTTTGTGTAGTGGCTGCACACTTTGCCTTTGTTGTGGCTTTTCTTTGGGCTTCTAATGTTCTTTTTTTTTAGTGGGCTGGTGTCATTCATTTATTTTGGTTTCTTGGGCTAGCAATTTTGCTAATGTTAGTGGGCTGATTAGGCTTGCTTAGTGTTACGGCCCACCCAATTTGCTTGTTAGAGTGACCCAAATATGCATAAGGCTTGGCCTAGCTTCTAGAAAGCTTGTTAGCCCAAGCCCATCTTCTAGAATTCTCTAGCAAGCCAAGTTTCTAGAATTCTCTCTTGTAAATATCTTGATATTTTAGTAGAAGATTCTAGATGCATTAAATCCTAACTATTCATTTGGGAGGTGGTTCACTATAAATACCCCTCTAAGGCTTATTTGTAAATCATCCAAGCATCCAAGCAAAGTTGTAAGCAAGCATTCTTGTGTAATACAAAGCTCTCTTGCTTAGCAATACTTGTCTTCAATCTTCCATCTCTTCTCTTCTTACCTACAAAGCTCTTTAGCACAACGGTTATATCTTCTCATTGAGTGAGAAGGCAAATCACTAGGCTTACTTAGCAACTTTTGGGTTCAAGTTGTCTAAGTGCCGCACGAGCGTGCTGTGCAAACCTCTAAGCTCGTGACAGTTGGTATCAGAGCATGGTTCAAACACAAGGGCATGGCATCCGACATTGAAGTTACCATGAAGGAACAAGTTCATGGACGAGAGGAGCAACCTCAGCCTCAACCACGCCAACAAGGAAAACGTGGTAAGTCCAAAGCCCCACCCGTGGAAGCCTTGGAGCCTCCTGTTGCTAGTATAGAGCAAGCTATCTCGGGGATGGACAATGCTATTGAAGGCCTCTTTGACCATCTTGAAGGCCTAGAGATGGATTATGGAGAGATCACCTAAGCCACAAAGTCCAACATCCTTGAGTTTAGCAAACCCTATGAAAAGGAGCTACACAACCTTACATGAGAGCTCATGGGCTTGCGAACCTTTGTGGAGCACGAGTTACGAGCAATCTGTGCAGAAGTGGAGGAATCTTGCACGGAATGGGAGAAGCATCGATGTGATCATGCTAACCTGTCTTACACAAGTGGGCTAAGCACCATGCAAGTGCCTACTCCCACCACATACAATGGCACTCGCAACGCCATGGAAGTTGAAAACTTCCTATTTGGCTTGGAGCAATACTTCGAAGCCAAAGGTGTCCATGACGATGCTTCGAGGATCGACATTGTGCCCACATTCCTATGAGATGTAGCCCAATTGTGGTGGCATCGAAAGCATGGCGACACGGGCAGAGGCATCTTCTCCTTTCGCACATGGGAGGACTTCAAGAGAGAACTTCGGAAGCACTTCTCTACTAGCAATGCCGAAAAGGAGGCAAGGGGCCGCCTTTGTCAATTGAAGCAAAGCAGCACCATTCGGGAGTATATCAAGGAGTTCACCACCATCATCCTAGAGATCAAGGACACGTCTAAAAAGGACTCCCTTTTCACTTCCTCGACAGGCTCAAGGATTGGGTGAGGGCCGAGCTTGAAAGGCACGGTGTGCAAAATCTTGATGATGCCATAGCTGTAGTCGAATCCCTTATAGACTACACCTCCCAATCCAAGGATAGGAAGGCCAACCATGGAAAAGGTGAGGGAGAGCGGAATACCAAGAAGGACCATGCTCGAAAGGAAGATGGTGCACATAAATCATTCGGGGGACACAAGCGTGACACACCTAACAAAGGTAAGTCCGACACCCGTAAACCAAAAAGCCCTTGTTTCATTTGTGATGGCCCTCATTGGGTGCGTGATTGCCCGAAGAGCAAGACTCAACGCCCTAGCCGCTCAACATGAGGGCGTACAAAATAAGAAGCCCCAAGCGGAGATAGGTTCTCTCTGCACCATTGGCGCACTTAAAAGACCCACCCATGTTCAAAAGGGTCTAATGTATGTGAGCGCCACAATCAATGGCAACAACGTGTGGGCAATGCTTGATACGGGAGTCACGCACAACTTCATTTTCGAAGAAGAGGCCAAACGGTTAGGCCTTAAATATATCAATGGAGGAGGTACCATCAAGGCGGTAAACTCACCCGCCAAGGCAATATTGGGGGTGTCAAGGCAACATCGGTAGAACTTGGCACTTGGAGCAGAAAGCTTGATTTCTCTATCGTCCTCATGGATGACTTCCAAGTAGTGTTGGGCATGGAATTCTTTGACCAAGTCCACGCTTTCCCCATACCAGCTTCTAACTCCCTTAGCATTCTTGATAGGAGTCAATCATGCATGGTTACGATGGAACGTGCAGCAAAGGTTGAGAACAAGATGCTATCTACGCTATAATTCAAACGGGGGATAAAGAAGGACCGAAGTTTCCTTGCTTCCGTTCCTGAGTTAAATGATAGGGAAGGTATCACAATTTCCAAGGACCCATTTCCAAGACGAGTCCAAGCTAATACAAGGACATCATGCCCCAAGAGCTTCCAAAGAAGTTGCCTCCACGATGAGAAGTGGATCACCAAATTGAGTTGGAGGCCAATGCCAAGCCTCCAACCATGGTGCCTTACCGCATGGCGCCACCCGAACTTACAGAGTTAAAGATGCAACTCTAAGATCTCCTTGATGCGGGATGCATCTAGCTCTCAAAAGCTCCATACGGTGCACCCGTCCTTTTCCAAAAGAAGAAGGATGGATCCGTCCGTACGTGTATCAACTATTAGGCACTTAACAAGATCACAATAAAAAACAAGTACCCAATTCCACTAATTGTGCAGTTGTTCGACCAACGTGGGAAGGCACGATACTTCACAAAGCTTGACTTGAGATCGGGGTACTACCAAGTGCGCATTGTCAAGGGTGATGAGCCAAAGACCGCATGCGTGATAAGGTACGGTGCTTATGAATTCCTAGTCATGCCATTTGATCGATTCGTGGTTGTCTACTTGGATGACATTGTGGTATATAGTACAACTCTCGAAGAGCACGTGCAACACCTTCAACAAGTCTTTCAAGTGATTCACGACAATGAAATCTACGTCAAGAAGGAAAAATGTTCCTTTGCTCAACAAGAGGTAGAGTTCCTTGGCCACCGAATACGGGATGGGAAGCTCATGATGGATCAAGCAAAGGTGAAGGCCATTCAAGAATGGGAGCCTCCTACCAAGGTACCGAAGCTACGATATTTTTCTAGGTTAGTTAAATATTATAGGTGGTTTATCAAGGGATACTCAGCCAAAGCCGCTCCACTCACGGATCTTCTCAAGAAGAACTGCACATGGCACTGGTCCGAAGAGTGCCAACATGCCCTCGCGAAGTTGAAGAAGGCAATATACAAGGAATTGGTGTTAGTGCTACCCAACCACACAAAACCATTCGAGATGCACACAGACGCCTCTGACTTTGCCATTGGGGGAGTTCTCATGCAAGAAGGGCACCCTATTGCTTATGAGAGCCGTAAGCTCAATGACACGGAGCGATGATATACGGTCTAAGAGAAGGAAATGACTGCCATCATTCATTGCCTACGGGTTTGGTGACACTACTTGCTTGGCTCACATTTCGTCATCAATACCGACAATGTGGTCACAAGTTATTTTCAAACATAAAAGAAGCTAAGTCCCAAACAAGCACGATGGCAAGACTTCTTGGCCGAGTTTGACTATGGGCTCGAGTACAAAGCAGGTAAGGCAAACGTTGTGGCCGATGCCCTAAGTTGTAAGGTGGAACTCACCACCTTGAGCATAAGTCACCCACAAAGTGTGCTTGTTGACTGCATGAAAGAAGGCCTAGAGCACAATCCCGTAGCCAAGAACCTCTTCAAGTTGGCAAGTGAGGGGAAGACGCGATGCTTTTGGATTGATGAAGGCCTACTCCTCACAACGGGCAACCGCCGCTTCGTGCCAAAATATGGGAACTTGCAAAAAGAGATCATCAAGGAGTGTCATGACTCCAAGTGGGCTGGTCACCTAGGTATGGCACAAACCCTTGCACTCGTGGAAGATTCCTATTATTGGCCTCAAATGCGGGAAGACGTGGAGGGCTATGTGACACATCCGAAAAAGGATTGTCTCCCAAGTATAGGAGTGTCGAAGTAATAAAACCCGGTGAGACCGGGGTCGATCCACGAGGAAGGGAATTTAAGCGTTACAAATTATAAGCTAAACAAATGTGATATTGATGATTCAAAGAGGTGACATGATAATATCAACAAGTATGTAAGATGGTAGGTGGTATTACCGACCATTCAAATATAAAACAAAAAGCAAGAGGAGGTAAAACCATCCATGGAAATAGGTGGTATAACCAACCCTAGTAAATTAAAGAACAATTTCATAAGGTGGTAGAACCTACCATAGTAAATAAAATAAAAAGTTCATAAACAATAGAATAATTAAAATACAAGAGGAATTAACACAATTACAATGAAGGCTAAGGTTAGGGGATCCGCCCTTGATATTTCAAATAAGTATAATTAACCCATTTTAGTTATATGAATTATATTTGTTTCATTACCAATATTTATACCACTTCTTGTAAATGGGTTCAAGCATCCAATGTATCAATCATCATATGTCTACAACAAATCAAGGTTCCTAACTAGATTCGTGTCGGTAAGGAAGAACCATACATCATCTAGAAAGGATTCAAGCATTTGATGTGCCAAGGATTGTCGACAATGGATCAAGACCTCCACTTTACGAGTGGTGTCAAGATTGTTTAAGAAATTAAATATAAATCATATTGAATAAACATTATAAGATTAAGATCATTAAGCACATATTAAGGGTTGGAGAATCCTTATTCTCATATCAAGGGTTTCACCCTTTCACCTTAGCAAAAGAGAAATTAGAAGAACATTATAATAGAAAGAAAATAAAATACAAGAAAAAGGAAATTCATTAATAACATAACCACACAAAACACAATACAAGATCCTAGCCAAAGCTAAAATGTTCCAGCCAAGGCCAAGATGCCCTAATGGGTCACAAGGCACCTCTATTTATAGATACATCCAGGGGCAAACTTGTCAAATTACAAGGGCATAATTGTCAAATATTAGTTGTAAATATCTTTGACAATTGGGATCATTAGGTACCGACTTTGACCATCAGTTTTGACATCGAAATATTGTGAATTTTAATCACATGTCTTCATGAAAGTTTTAGATATTTCTCTCAGCTTTCTAGAACATATTGATTTGCACAATTTGGATACGTATTTTGAGAGATACGGTCCAAATACTGAGGCCTGGTCAGACTGGACCGAGACTGTAGATGGGTTCACTTCAAGCCCAATTTGGTCCACTAAGAGCCCGAATTTGATGATGCTTGTGAAATGCAATCTTGTAGACAATTGAATCAGCTTTCCAAAACATTAAGAATTGCACTATTCTGATCTATAAATAGAGAGTTATGCCCATTTTACCGAACCTGTAACAAAACCAAAATTAAGAGAAATTTATTCCAAAGATGTAAATGCTGCAAATATGCTTAAGTTGAGGAATTTAATGACACTATTAATGCAATATGATGAACTAAACTCTTATTAAACATACATATTTAAGTGTTCATCACTATGTAAGTACTTGTCTTGTGTGTCAACAAGACAAGGTTGAACACCAACGCCCCACGGGGTTGCTAGAACCCCTAACCATTGTGGAAAGGCCTTGGTAAAGCGTCTCAATGACTTCATTGTAGCCTTATCAAAATCTGAGGAATATGGAAGCGTCATGGTAGTGGTTGATCGGTTACAAATATGCCACTTTCATTCCCGTATCCATGGATTGCATTGCGGATGAAGTCACTCGAGCGTTCCTTAAGCACGTAGTGAAACTTTGGGGAGTTCCACAAAACATTGTGAGTGACCGTGATCCTCACTTTAAGGGACGTTTTTGGAGAGAGCTCTTCAAAATATTGAGGATCGACTTGAGCTTCTTAACAAGCTTCCACCCCCAAACCGAGTGCATCAATGCCTTACTTGAGCTATATTTGAGGCATTATGTGAGCACTCACCAACATGATTGGGCAAAGTTGCTAGACGTTGCCCAATTCTCATATAATCTCCAAAGGAGTGAGGCAACGGGTAAGAGTCCGTTTGAGATTGTGACAGGACAACAACCTATGACTCCACATGCCATAGCCTCAACTTATGGAGAAAAGAGTCCAGCGGCCTACAAACTCTCAAAGGAATGGCATGAACAAGTCGACATTACGCGAGCATGCTTAGACAAGGCCGCCAATAAAATGAAGAAATGGGCGGATACAAAGAGACGACACCTCGCATTTCAAGAAGGGGATTGGTACTTATCAAGCTACTACCCCAACAATTCAAGTCACTTCGCAAAGTGCATAAGGGGTTGGTACGAAGATACGAAGGTCCATTCCTTATTGTCAAGCGAGTGGGCAAAGTCGCTTACAAAGTCCAATTGTCCCCTAACCTCAAGATCCATCTGGTCTTCCATGTGAGTTTCCTCAAGCCCTATCATGAAGACAAGGAAGATCCAACAAGAAGCGAGTCCAAGAGAGCACCCACAGCCGTCGTCACTGCATTTGACAAGGACGTGGAATGCATCCTTGCGGAACGTGTGATACGAAGGAGAGTAGTTCTACCATACACCGAATACTTGGTAAAATGGAAAAACCTTCTGGATAGTGAGGCAAGTTGGGAATGCGAAGATGCCTTATGGTAATTCAGCGAGCACATCCAACACTACAAGGACAAAAGCGCCTTGAGGACGTCACAGAATTAGGTAGGGGAGGATGTTACGGCCCACCCAATTTGCTTGTTAGAGTGGCCTAAATATGCATAAGGCTTGGCCTAGCTTCTAGAAAGCTTGCAAGCCCAAGACCATCTTCTAGAATTCTCTCTTGTAAATATCTAGATATTTCGCAGAAGATTCTAGATAGTGAATTAGGACCCTTAGATGTATTAAATCCTAACCATTCATTTGGGAGGTGGTTCACTATAAATACCCTTCCAAGGCTCATTTGTAAATCATCCAAGCATCCAAGCAAAGTTGTAAGCAAGCATTTTTGTGTAATACAAAGCTCTCTTGCTTAGCAATACTTGTCTTCAATCTTCCATCTCTTCTCTTCTTGCCTACAAAGCTCTTTAGCTCAACGGTCCTATCTTCTCCTTGAGTGAGAAGGCAAATCACTAGGCTTACTTGAAAACTTTCGGGTTTAAGTTGTCTAAGTGCCGCATGAGCGTGCTGCGTAAACCTCTAAGCTCGTGACATTAGTCTCTTTTTGGTTGGTGCGCTGGTGTTAACTTTTTTTTATTTGTGTAGTGGGCTACCCTCTTTGTTCATTTGGTGGGCTGGTGTCTAATTTTTTTATTTGTGTAGTGGGCTGGCCACTTTGCTTTTGTTGTGGCATTTTTTTGGGCTTCTAATATTCTTTTTGTTTAGTGGGCTGGTGTCATTCATTTATTTTGGTTTCTTGGGCCAGCGATTTTGCTAATGTTAGTGGGCTGATTAGGCTTGCTTAGTCTCTTTTTGGTGGGATGGTGTGTACTTTTTTTTATTTGTGTAGTGGGTTGCCCTCTTTGTTCATTTGGTGGGCTGGTGTCTAATTTTTTTTATTTGTGTAGTGGACTGCCCACTTTGCCTTTGTTGTGGCATTTTTTTGGGCTTCTAATGTTCTTTTTGTTTAGTGGGCTGGTGTCATTCATTTATTTTGGTTTCTTGGGCTAGCGATTTTGCTAATGTTAGTGGGCTGATTAGGCTTGCTTAGTCTCTTTTTGGTGGGCTGGTGACAACTTTTTTTTATTTGTGTAGTGGGCTGCCCTCTTTGTTCATTTGGTGGGCTGGTGTCTAATTTTTTTTATTTGTGTAGTAGGCTGCCTACTTTGCTTTTGTTGTGGCATTTTTTTGGGCTTCTAATGTTCTTTTTGTTTAGTGGGCTAGTGTCATTCATTTATTTTGGTTTCTTGGGCTAGCGATTTTGCTAATGTTAGTGGGCTGATTAGGCTTGCTTAGTCTCTTTTTGGTGGGTTGGTGTCTACTTTTTTTTATTTGTGTAGTGGGTTGCCCTCTTTGTTCATTTGGTGGGCTGGTGTCTAATTTTTTTTTATTTGTGTAGTGGGCTGCCGACTTTGCCTTTGTTGTGGCATTTTTTTGGGCATCTAATGTTCTTTTTGTTTAGTGGGTAGGTGTCATTGATTTATTTTGGTTTCTTCGGATAGCGATTTTGCTAATGTTAGTGGACTGATTAGGCTTGCCTAGTCTCTTTTTGGTGGGCTGGTGTGAACTTTTTTTTTATTTGTGTAGTGGGCTGCACTCTTTGTTCATTTGGTGGGCTGGTGTCTAATTTTTTTTATTTGTGTAGTGGGCTACCCACTTTGCTTTTGTTATGGCATTTTTTTGGGCTTCTAATGTTCTTTTTGTTTAGTGGGCTGGTGTCATTCGTTTATTGTGGTTTCTTGGGCTAGCGATTTTGCTAGTGTTAATGGGCTTATTAGGCTTGCTTAGTTTCTTTTTGGTGGGCTGGTGTCTACTTTTTTTTATTTGTGTAGTGGGTTGCCCTCTTTGTTCATTCGGTGGGTTGGTGTCTAATTTTATTTATTTATTTTTTGTGTAGTGGGCTGCCCACTTTGCCTTTGTTGTGGCATTTCTAATGTTTTTTTGTTTAGTGGGCTGGTGTCATTCATTTATTTTGGTTTCTTGGGCTAGCGATTTTGCTAATGTTAGTGGGCTGATTAGGCTTGCTTAGTCTCTTTTTGATAGAGTGGGTTGGCATCTAATGGGCTACTTAGTAATTTTTAGTTTAGTGGGCTATCTTTTCTTTTTTGGTTTCGTGGGCTGGACAATTTGCTTATGTTAGTGGGTTGATTAGGCTGCTTAGTGGGTTGGTTTAGTTTCGGTTTCATGGATATTGTAGGTCTTTCCTTCCTAGGCTTGCAGCTAGAATGAAGCAAAGAAAGAATTCAAGCAGTGCATTGCGTGCTCATGCTTATTGTGATATGTGAGGGTGAAATGTGGGATAGAATAACTAATGGATGCCAAATATTAACACTTCACAACATGCATTTAGATGTAACAAAAACAAAAGATAAATAGAGCAATTAAAAATACAAATTCACCTGTGATACTCAATATAACAGGTTCACCAACGCCTCTTTTGGTTTGTCGTTAAGAGCGGGAATCAACCAAATCTAATTATTGGAGGAAATTAAGAAATTATTTCTTATGTCCTGAAAGCAAACATTAACAAAGAAGAAAGGCATTAGATTTATTGCAAATGGATATTAATAAATTATTTCCAAAATATTTAAATAAATTAGAAAAACTTAATAGAGGGATTGAAATAACAATTTTGTTTTGATTTTTCTTAAATGTTAAGAAATCATGCCAGTGATGATCATCTCCAAGTATGAAAAGTGATGATCAAATATAAATATAAAAATAATAATAGATGGCAAACAAAGTGGCAAACGAAGAATGGAAGTGAGTCAAAGTCTAACCTAAGCTGGGCTGAGGCAATCATTAATTAAGCCGGAAACTATGGTCAAAGGAAAGCTTGAAGTTCTTCTTATTGGAAGCAAATGCCTTAAAGACATCAAATTTCTGGGCAACATATCTGTTTCTCAACATATGCAAACATCCTTTGACTTTAATATGTGAACATAGAAACATATTTATTCCATTTAGGTTTGTTTTTAAAGTAGAGATGCAATTGCACATAGTTATTTGAACATATATGCAAGTAACACATATACCAAATAGTAAAGGCACAATCTTCTACAGACAGCGAGCTATTAAGGAGTAAAAAATACACTCTCGAATGCATGGCTTAGAGGCTTCTAAGATTATAACAACTCACAGAGGCTGAAATAACTAATGACTGCTATTACTAAAAACTTTTTTCATGTAGTGCCAATTGGTAGACAATATTTGTTTAGTCTAGAAGTTGTGAAATGGTTTATAGACTCCAGCCAAGGCCTTTGTTACTGGTTGGAATAAGACATGCAACAGTGAAACCCAAGTAATTGCACTCCAAACCCAAGTAATTGCACTGATAATCGTTGCCTGATTATCCAACAGTAAAAGCTATTTACTGCGGGTCTAAAAACCATAGTAAAATGTTTTTACCAAAGTTTTGGAACTACAGTAAAAAATATATTTTTAGGGAAATAAAAAAATTTTTGAAAGACAATTTTTTCCTAGAAAACCTATTTTTTTATCTTCTATTGATTTTGACATATTTATTTCAATATAAATATAAATGGACAAAATCCAAATATCATATATATATATATATGTATATATAAAACAAAAAATAACTAATAAAATCATAAATTGTATAAATCATATATATTTGAAACATTGTTTACGGTTAACATAAACTACATAAGTTATTAATCTGAAACTTTCTAAAGCCTAAAAAGTCAAATAAATCCAGTAGCTAAAGGTAATCAAACTTTATTTGGAAATCAGCTCATCAAGCTTTCTTTGGAGGTCAACTCATCAAACCTTTTTTTAATCCAAGCCACTATAATCTAATAAAAACAACATAAGCATAAAATGTATTAGCCAATTAAAGAAAATATTAACTAATGGCTTAAAAAATAAAATAAATGGTTACACATCAAAACATACTAATGCTATGAACTAAAGGAACATTATAATGGTGATGTATTCAAACACTAATACACAAATGGCACTGTAATAGATAGCTGCATGTATTCAAAATTTAACTAGAGAAGAAAAAAATTATAATGGTAATGTCCAATCAAGACTGCATTAATCATATGCTTCTAATTTTCTAAGGAATACACAAATGCCATAATCAGATTCTCATTTCTCTTTGAAAATAGATAATAACGTTTCTATTATGCATGGAATATTTGTAGAAAAAAAAATATTCCCACTCATTTATTGATAATTTTAAGAGAAATCTACCAATGATGACCTTAAATTCATGCTCTCACTTTCATGCATTAATGGCCTCACTTCTTAATAAATTAATGAATGGTCCATTGATCCTTAAAATAGGTCAACAATGATAACAATTGCAAACCATAACAAGTGTATTAAATGCACCACAGATTGAGCCAACAATAGTCTTACTCCATTTTCTTCTGAACCATATCTATTTCTATCAAGTAAATGACATTCCATTTTCTTCCATTTTAGTTTCTTTCTATTCAGTTCACACACTTCAATGTCCCAAAAAAAGTAAACAAACAAATAAATAAACTAACATTTGAAGCCACAAAACACAAGGTCATTATTAAAGCAAAGAACTTTCACTTGCCTTTCCCACAAAAGTAATTTGAATTCTGTTTGAGTAAAGAATCAATTGCCTTGATTGTAGCAACAAAGCTAAACCCAACCTTAAAAAGTGAATCAAATGGTCAAATATAGACCATGGTTACTCAGGTACATAAAATAGATAAATAAATTAAAATTATAAAAATCTTTTACATATAATTTTTTGAAATTAATAAATTAAAATTAATAAAATAAAACTCTGAAAAATATTGCAAAGAACATATTGTAATAACTACTGAGAATACTCTAGGACAATACGTTCCTTTTGCAATCAATATTTAAGAATTGATAAAAGGTAAGTAATAAGGAGAACTAATAATAAACTTTGAAAACAATGTAATAACAACACTATCATTCCAGCAAATAAAAACAGAATTTTGTTTTTTAGGTTTAACCTTGAGCGTTTTTTATTATAAAGTATGCGGGTTATTCTTATGTAAAATAATTACGTAACCTGCATTTTTGTTTTTTATGTTCAACTTTGATTAGACTAAGTTCTAACATCAAAAAAAAGCAAAATTAGAAAACTAGCAACAGAAGTAAGCTATTAAATGACAATCAAACCCAATTTACTGCAATTTTCAGCTTCAAAGCTTAAATCGAACCACATATTAAATTTGAAATCAAATCATAACACCTACTATAAAATAATGTACAAGTCGAAATGGGTTTGCTTGATTTTTCCAAATTTTAACTTGGAGCTAAAGATATGCTGCAAAGAACAAGAAAATTAGTAAACTCATAACAAGAAATTGCTAGCAACCAAGCATGCAACTCTTAGCCTCATTTGCAAAAATTTCGTAAATCACATAGCTTCACTTTAATAAAAGCTAACATGGGTTCTAAAACAGTCAAAACAGAAAAAAAAAAAAAAGATGAAAACTTCATAGACCACATCAGCGCATTACTTGATTCAATCCTCCAACATATCTTGTCCTTTTTATCGGCGGATGAAGTAATCAAAACCAGAATATAGAAGTAGTTAATCGCTGGGCTAGTAGCACCATGAAGAAAAGAAATGACCTCATCGCAAAACACCAACATGAAATCACCAACCCACACAACCCAATCAAACATCAATACTACTAAAGCACACGACTCGGTAGAACACCACCTTCAAAAACAACCTTACAACTACAACCAAGCATAGCCACACAACAAAAGCCCTAATTCAGCAAATTTTGACAACCAAAAGAAAACAGTCTTAGTTTTGATTGTTCATCAAATTCAAATATATGACTAATCAGCAAGCAAGAAACATACCTGAGGCTGACAGAGTCAGAGTGATAGTGAGAGAGTGAAAGCTGATAGACAAGCGATAGAGAAGTGATTGAGAAGCGGATCGATGAAGCGACAAAGTGATTGAGAAGCAATAAGAGGCAAGAAAATGCAACTGTGGTAACTTGAGAAAAGCAGTGAGAGGGTTATTGGAGATAATAAGACCATATTAGGTCGAAACCAACTTGGGCTTTGTTTCTCTCTTCTACAGCGATTCATTAGATTGAAGTAAAAAGTAATACACATACACTGTTTAAGGCAATTTTGAAAAACTGCCATAAAAGGGCGTAGTAAATAACAACATTTCTTGTAGTGTGCACTAAACAATAAGGCATTTTGTGTTAGCAACCTTTGAACTGAAATTATAATGGAGTTTGTAAATGTAGTATTTGATGACCTTGATGAGTATGCAAAGTATTCTCATAAAGAAAGTATAACTAACTTCACAGAAAATGCAAAAAGTTCAGCACTAGTTAGCAAAAACTGCAAGGAAAATTTGTTATAAAAGAGGAACAACTGCTGTTACATCAGACATAGCGACAACATTTGATAGCACACACTTGGATAGAAACTTAATCAGAAATGATGATAAGAGAAGAGATCCACCTTCTTGAATACAAAAGGCTTATCCAACTAGCTCAATCATTAGAAGTCTAGATGGCATGATTAAGAAGAGGAGCAATGTAAAAATTAGGTAAATTTTGCTTGTTTTGTTTCCTTAATTGAGCCTAAAAATGTGAAAAAAGCTTTAGAAGGGGATGTTTGGATTCAGGTTGTGCAAGATGAACTTAATTAGTTTAAAAGAAATGAAGTTTAGGAATTAGTTCCTTGTCCACAGAATGCAAATGTCATTGGAACTAAGTATATATTTAGGAACAAAACTGATGAGAATGGAAAAGTAGTTAGAAATAAGGCTAGGTTAGTGGCACAAAGTTACACACAAGTAGAAGGCATAGAATTTCATTTAACCTTTGCACCAGTAGCTAGACTTGAGTCTATTAGATTACTACTTGCTATTACTTACTTGCTTAATTTTAAATTGTATCAAATGGCTATTAAGATAACCTTCTTAAATGACTATCTTAATAAAGAGGCTTTTGTTGAGTAGCCCAAAGGATTTGAAAATCTTAAACATCTTGATTTTGTATATAAGTTGCCTAAAGCTTTGTATGATTTGAAACAAGCTCTAGAGGTTGGTATGAAAGATTGATAAATTTTCTGATTAAGAGAGGCTTCAGTAAGGGTAGCAATGATAAGGCTTTGTTTATCAAACATGCACTTAGTTATTTTATTATTGCTCAAGTGTATGTAGATGATTTTTTTTTTGGCTCAACTAATAAAAACAAGTCTGATTAGTTTGTTGAGTTAATGCAGGAAGAATTTGAGATGAGCATAGTAGGAGAATTAAATTTCTTTCTTAGATTACAGGTTAAGCAAATGCATGATGAGATATTCATATCTAAATCAAAATATGCTAAGACCTTATTAAGAAATTTGAACTTGAGAAGGCAAAACCTATGAGAACTTCTATTTGTACTAACTTGAAACTTTCCAAAGGTGATGTCAGGAAAAAGATTGATGCTAGTTTGTATCGAAGCGTTATCGACAACTTATTGTACCTCATTACAAGTAGACTGTGTTTGTGTTTCAATGTAGGACTTTGTGCAAGATATTAAGCAAATCCTGAGGAATCCTATTTGACAACAGCAGTTAAGAGAATCATCAAGTATGTTCATGGAACTTATGATTATGGGATATAGTTTTCTAAAGAAACAAAAGCTTGTCTTGTAGAGTTTAACGATGCTGATTGGGCAGGAAATGCTGATGATAGAAAGAACACATCAGGTGGATTTTTTAACTTGGTATCAACTTGGTTTCTTGGCATGGCAAGAAATAGAATTCCATCTCCTTATCCACTGTAGAAGTAGAATACATTACAGCGGGGAGTTGTTGTAAACAGTTGCTTTGGATAAAGCAAATGCTAAGTGATTATGTGTTGAACAAAACTTGTGACTATGTTTTGTGATAATACTAGTGCTATAAATGTATCCAAAAATCTAATCCAACATTCTAGAACAAAAAACATTGGCATAAGGTACCATTTCATAAGAGAGCTTGTAGAGTCAAAGGTGATACATATCGAACATATCTCCATTGAAAATCAGTTAGCTGACTTGTTCACTGAGACATTAGATGCAACAAGATTTGATAATCTAAGAAAGGCCTTAGGCATTTGTCAATTTTCTGATTAACATTACTTTCTATTATGTTTATTGTATCTAAAATATCATAAGTTTTCTTCTATGCTATGTTTTTATTGTGATACTAGCTAAATAAATAAAAAATATAGAGAGAGTTACCAGTATATGATGTGTGAAAGCCATCCTTGAGAGTAACCTCAGGATATCTAATAAATATATTGAGGTCACCCACTCAAGTAAAAATGGCTATCTCTATATTTTGTGAAAGCTATTGTGTTCAATTCATAATCTAATGTGATTAGTATTTGTGAATATGTCAAAATGTTATTTTTGACATCTTAATTAAATGAAAAATGATGTTAAATGGCTTATCATGATGATTATAAATAACTTTGAAATATGCTTATTTAGAATGATTCATATGATGTCTATATATTTTCGTTATGTTAATTGCAATTGTTTTTTGTTGCTTATTTATAACATACAATGTTCTTTGTGCTTGACTGAAATTTAATTTCTTATTTGCATCCATGTGTCAAAAAGTGCCATGTTAGCAATATGGATCTGGCGAGGAGTGTAGGCAAGACTTCCATCCCACCCCAAGCAATTATGACCACGACACTGTTGTCTAAGGCCTTTCGACACTTAGGGATACCACAGAACAAGTCACAGAGACAAGACAAGTCATCAAGGTCATTGGAGTTGGCACCGAGGTAACTAACCATAGGAAATAGTTAGATGCTGATAATTGATCCCTTACTTCGGGACCTAACTATCCATTATCTCTTTAGAGTCGGGTTCGAGAAGTTAGATACTGATCTTCGATTTGCCTAGACAAAATTTGGCCCCCACTAGGTTCCGTCGAGTTTAAGGTTTTAAGTGGTTAATCGTTATCTGTCTTGACCTTGGATTTGTTTTTATGTAGACAACTGATTTTATCTAAATTATCACATGTGAAGTGAGGCAGTTCGTAAGCATTCATCAAGATAAAATACAAGAATTTGAATATGCAAGGAAGGGTATTATAATCTTTCAATCATAAATAAGTGTAGTGCGAATAAAAATTTAGGAAGACAGTGCACAAGAAAGTAAATTAACACTCCTATTCCCCATGCCGAGCTGAACGGGTCTACCACTGGAAAGTGGATCCGCCACCATGCATTGTGGCTCCATCCACCATCCAATCACCCTTATGCTCGTCAATCTCCATAAGATTGGGTTCCTTACCATCAGTATAAGTCTATCCGACGCAATCGGCATCATTATATCTCAACAAGACAGATAAGCAAGAGCATTGATTAGAATACATATAAGGTAAAAAAGAAATGTCATTGTTACATGGTGAGTGCACGTTATCCATGAGTTCGATAACGCGACTCACAACGCAATCCATTTGATTACGACATCTGCTTATAGGTTAAATAGTGTCCAGTATGTTTTGACGGACCAAGATGGATGACTATTCATGGATCGAATAGCCTCGTGAGAGTAATTCGGATAGTTGTTCATGATCTGAACGGTGTCCCTTGAATAGCAATAGAATAGAAAAAATAACAAAAGAATTTAATGAAAGTAAGGTGCGATAAATATAAAGTACAATAAAGTAAACGGTAAAAATTAAAAGGCAATAAAGTAAATAAGCACAAAATGTAAAACATAGTAAAATAAAAGTGCGATAAAGTAAATAACAAAAAAGTAAAAGGCAGTAAGGTAATTGAGTGCGGAAAGTAAAATACAGTGAAATAAAAGTGCGATAAAGTAAATAACAAAAAATTAATTGACAATAAAGATAAAAGTGCGGTAAAGTGTGTAAGCATATATAAAAGCATTAAAAGATAAAAGAAGGGGAAAATAAATGGTGAATGCCAAAGTTGAGGCATACTAGAGTGGTGGTTTCCTATTAGCCATCGGTGATTCATCACTACTCGCTCGTATTCACTTAATCTCTATTCTAAATGCAAATCGTAAAAAAAGGTAACAAAATGGTAAGACAAGGGAGAAAATGCCCTCAAGCCGTAGCAGATACTAAGTGTTTATGGGTGGTTGTTTGAAAACCGGTTGAAAATTAGGGTATGTGTGTAAAGTTTGGAAATAGTGAGGGTTGTAAGTGTGCTAGAATATGATGCTTTTATAAGAATCTAAAAGAGAGTGGGTTGGAAAATGTTGAGAGGAGGGGTGTTTTTTAGAAATCTCAAAAGAAGGGGTTGGAAAACGTTTGAAAAGATTAGGCTATAAGGAACTTTCTAGGGCTGGCATGAGAAATGAGGTAACTCGATTTTCCATTGGGTTTTTTTTTTTTTTATTTGAGTTTGTGTTTTGGGCTGGTTTTAGGTGTTTAACATTTTTTTGATCCGTTTTTCAAGCCAATGGTCCACATCACTCAATATTTGTCCAATTTGCATTATTGGGCCTAAACCATAAGCAGAATGTTCATGCTTATAGCTTTACCCCTATTTTGGAGGAGTTTGTGGAACATAAACATTGAGAAAGTATATTGTAAGCATACTTACTTGGCCGAGGATAGATGTTTGAATCGACTTGTTTGCACCTTTTGGTGGCTTTAACGGTCTCATCCTGGTACTTGCACTTCTACAAGGACTTATCTGAATTTGGATGCTTTTATTCTAGTGTCTTGTGCTTTCACAAGGGTGTTTGACTGAGTTGAGATGCTTCCCTTTTGGAGCCTGTGCTTTTACAAGGCTGCTGTTGAGTTTGAATGCTTTTTTCCTAGTGTCTTGTGCTTTCATAAGGGCATTGACTAAGTTGAGAATGCTTTTATCTTGGTGCCTGTGCTTTCATGAGGGCGATGACTGAGTTGAGATGCTTTCATCTTGATGTCTTGTGCTATCACAAGGATGTTGATCGAGTTGAAATGCTTTCATCTTGATGTCTTATGCTCTCATAAGGGCATTGACTAACTTGCGATGATTTCACCTTGATGTCTTGTGCTTTCACAAGGGCATTGATTGAGTTAAGATGCTTTTATCCTAATGTCTTGTGCTTTCATAAAGGTGTTGATTGAGTTGAGATGCTTTCATCATGGTGCCTGTGCTTTCACGAGGGCGTTGACTGAGTTGAGATGCTTTCATCTTGATGCCTCGTGCTTTGATGACTACTGCTACTAGTTGATCAAAAACTCATTAGATTTATGTTTCTCTCCACTTGGAATTAAATCAGATTTGTTATTCTCTTGACCATTCTTGATTTGTGTTGTACTGCATTGGGATTTGATATCGTTGCTCTTTGATGTCATGTGTCAGGGGTCACATTGTGAGTTTATGCTACATGGGGATAAATCTATGTTCCCTAAGGATGTTGATGTGAATCTATATTCTTTAAGGTTATTTTGGTAGTTTGGTGATACAGGGGTGTTTCCGCTTTTTGGTAATTTGATGGTACATGGGGGTTATCTTAAATTTTGGCTCTGGAGTTTCTTTGAAATTTTGCTTGCAAAAGTGTTAAGACCATGGTTTATGAGGTCTTAGGATTGATTTCCTCCCGGGAGGAATGAAACTCTTGTCTTTTTTAGACAAAGTTGGTAGATTTCGATTGGGTTGCGCTTTTCAGAGCTTAAGGACCACTCTTGGATGTCTTTGTCACATGATAGTTTGAAGACCACTATTGGTCGAATTACACCTCATGGTGGCCTAAAGGTTGTCAATATTCTATACTTAACTGAAATCTAATACTCCACTGGGGAATTGGTTCGATGACCTATATCTTTCAAGGATGTTTGCTTGATTTCTACTCCATTTGGGTATTTGGTTTGATGCTTGCTTCATTATGGATGAAATTTTATATTCCACTAGGGATGGGACTGGATTTTTTGCTCCACTGGGGATTCTTGTCTATTCCATATTACACTGTACTAGGGATTTTTGTTCACTATGCTTTGCTGGGGATTGAACATGATTTATCTTGAAGACTTTAAGCCCCTTCCAGACCATGGGTCTAATGCAAACTCTTGAGTTCTTCTATTGTGTTTTTAATGTAAATTTCTGAGTTTATCTATCGGGAAATTCTTCAATACTATATTTCTTGTGAAATTTGGTCAGTACTTGGCCATGCTCGATCATCACTTTCCTATTGCATCTTGAACGATCAATTCTTGATTGTACTCTGTTCCAAGTCTTACATTGTCTTCTCTAGATTGTACTTCCAACAAATCGGCTTTCCATTGGACTGTGTCTATAACGTATTGTTGTTGCTTGTAAAGGGGCTGGTCCTCCCCCTTCTATTACTATTGTTACTCTTGAAGGAATTGACCTTCCTTATCTGGGGGTTATCTCGAGTATTTGACTAGATTGTCATGCTTTCTTATGGGGAGTTGGTTTTTAGCTTTTATTGTTGGAGAAGCTAATCCTCTTTCCTTTAGGGGTAACCCCCAGTATTTGATTGAAGTTTTGCCCTCTGAATATGCCTAGTCATTTCTTTACTATGTGCTTCTCCTGACGCTCCTGATCGTTACTTATCTTTGTCAATCTCTCTCGCTTTTGCCTTTTTCTAATCATTAAAAACATCACCATCACATTGCCTCCATCATGCCTGGAGGTTTACTTCTCAAGAACTTGACGTTCGCTACTGGCATGCTGTTCCTTGGCAAATGTCCATTTCAATGTCTATCTTCTTAATCTTCACTTCTGTGTGTTATCTTTAATCCTTCTTCTTGCTTTTTCTATTCTTTACCTATCCCTGCATAGTTTATTTAACATGTCTATCAAAATGTTATGTATGCATGCTTATATTTATGCACTTATACCAAATTTATTTATGCTTCTCGGGCTAGGTGGCCAGCTCCAATAGGAGGCAAACTACTTTTACAAGAGGGAATTGATCCTTGGTTCAACTTGTCAATTTCATGAGATAGCTTGCAAAATAGTGTTAAGTAGGTAGAGGCTGAGGGGCAGATAAATAGAGACACTAGAGATGAGTCGACTGATGGGATAGGATGGGGCAGTTTTGAATGTTTTCTTTCATATTTATTGGTTTTGGGATGTTAAATGCTACGAATATTTTTGTTGTTGACCATTATTCATTTTGGGTTATTTGCTTGTGGTTTGTCGTGGTGCTTGATCTTGTGTCTTTGGGATAGATTTCTTGTTTGAAATTGTTTCACGTCGTCAGTCACCACATGGTGCAATCCCCCAAATCTATGTAAAATGTTCATCTCATAAAACTCCTCCATCTACCTTACCCCCAGTTTTGCTAAAAAAAGATTCTACTTCCATCTATTTTGAGAATCAATTGTTGCAACCACCTCATAACTCCTCCTCATATGACACACTTCCATGCCTCATGGTTTCTTGTATGCTTCTTGAGATGATTGAGGCAACCTTAGGTGAACCCTTAGACAAATTGACATTATTTTAAAGTAAGTATTCTCTATCAACTAGACATTCCCTACTCAACATTGCTCTCTTCGAAGCTATTTTGCATTGCTTGGATCATGTTCTTCACTCTAACCGCTAAGGAATCTTACCTCATGTGTGAAGATTTTACTTTTATCAAATGTCTTCTCTTGCTTGTACTCCTTGTCGGATTCTGAAAGTGTCTCCACATCAAGCATAATGTGCACAGTAAGAAAAGTGCCAATCACCAACAAAGTGCTAGCATACGATGTTATGAATGCATCAAATACTTCTTGCTCATACTTTTCTTTCTGTCAACTTTTGTTAGTCCAAAAGGGAAAGGAATCATAAACCCCTAGTCTTCAACTTTTATTGGTCCTCTACTAAAGCATGTCAGACATGTGAGTTGTAAATCAACTTGATTTACAATTGGACTCCTCTAAGATTCCTCAAATTGAATAGCTCAAAAGGAATACAATAACATTATGATTGTTAAAAACTTCAATTTTGATACCAGTATCATTTCATTCAAGATTCTTTGTATGTGTGTGTGTGTATAGCCAAACATATTTAACCTTTTGAAACTCGAATAGCCTTATATGAATAGAAGCTAGTGGTCAATCTCTAATAAAGTGAAAAGACTACCATAGGCTTATTTTTCACACCACTCTCCACTAATGTAGGTTAATCACTAACAACAAGGATCATTAGGATTTACCAAGCTTTTAATATAAGGCTGGGGTCAAGGTATGATCAGGAAAATCGTAAGGCTAAATCACCCATAGTCACATAACCATTTTAGGATTTGAAACTATCAACTCTCGCACTTTTTGAGTTTCTTTGTCTTTTGACGTCTTACCTATTCTTCTTGTTCTTTTTCTTGTTCTTGCTCTTGTTCTTTTCCTTTTTTCTTCTTCTTGTCTTTTTTCTTTTTTTCTCCCTTTTTTTGAAATACATAACATTGCGGAGGAACTTTTTGCAACTCTTTGCTTGTTTTGTAAGTTTAGCTCTCAATGTTTTTTTTCCTAGAATGTCCATATGCTATGAGTGAAGGGTATTGAGTAGGACAGATTTTCAGTGTTAGGCTAGATTCCTAGTGGTTTGACAAAGAAAATGCTTAATCAGGCTCAATAGGGTGCACTACGGATAATAATTCATGCATGAGTTGGCTTAAAAAGGCTCAATCAATCAAAAGAAGGCCTAAATTATTTCCCCAACATTATACAACCTAGGATTTTGCTTTGAGTGGTGATCAAACGAGTTCTAGAGTCTTATGGGATCTCAACACAAAATTTTGTTCATATAAAGTTTCTCTAAATGGTGAAAAGTTTCCACATTCATAGCTGTCGTGCCCAAATGTTGAAGAAATCGAGATTGAAATTTAACTAGTAAATGAATCAATCATGCGAGCAACATGGTGTCAAGTATTATCAATGACCTATTTTCAATGTGGTATCATGATATTGATCATCAAAAAGACCATAAAACTCATATGCTTTAATTCGAACAGTAAGCAAATCAAATCACATTTCTAAATTCAAAATGAAAACACCACCCTGCTGACAATCCCCTCTAAGTGACAACTTTGTTCCTTAATCATATTTGATTTCCTTGGCCCTAGCCAAACTATTTATTTTGAGGAGTTCAGCGCTGCTTCCTTTATTAATTTCGAGCCAGTTAGGTTATAACGAGCGTTTGGTTGTTTGGCTTCAAGATCTAGAATCCTACCATTGTCAATGAGATCCTGTATTTCATGACGCAATCGACTATATTCGTCTGTGAGGTAGCCATGGATTTGATGGAAATCACAAAACTTATTATTTCTTCGATTAGACAAGAGAGGATTTGGTTTGTGAGTGGAAGAAGGATGAATCGAGCCCTAAGCTTTTTGAAGACTTGGGATAAGGATCATCCCAGCTCACTAAATTCTCTCTTGTAGTGCTTTTTTACAACATTTACTCTGACATTCATGGTAGTTACTCTATCATTTTTGCTTGTTAATTTTCTTTTGGCAACACTAGCGTTTTTGCGGGTTTGCGGGAGTGATGATCAATGTGCCGACAAAGTTGAAGGGGAAGTAAGAGCCAACTTTTGAATGAGCAGCTCTATCAGTTTGGCCTTGTGACTTTAATATCTCTATATTTGCATTTATCTTGTCAACCTTCTTCTTCAAATCCCGAATTTATTCTTCTTCTGATTCAATGACCTTCACTTTTTGTGAGTGTTTCCCTTTATTGGCCAAAATGTCCTCTTTCTCCTTTTTCTATTCCTTTGGCACACCACCAGTTACTTGCTTTCCTTTGTCTAGGCAACATTACCCATTCTTAGTTTCTGTTGCACTTTCCTTACGATCCTAGAAATTGTGGACCATTTTAATTTTGGGTATTTTAGCCCAATTTCCATTATTTCTTTGATTCTATTTTATTGCTCCTCCATTACTCTCATAACTTCTTCAATCCCTTTTCTTGCTCTTTTCTCTCATTCTACTCTTTCCTTTTGGACCTTATTTGCCCTTTCAATTTCATCAATGGACTTTATTATTTGTTCTTCAGTCAACCCAAAGCCTATCATGCAAATCATGGTTGGTTTGTTGTTCTTTTAGGTCAAGGATTAAGCCACTATTAATCAGGTTTTGCATCTCTTAACGAAGGCGGGTGCACTTATCGATCTTGTAACCAGTCACTCTGTGGAAATCACATTTCTCATGATGTTTCCAATTCTTTGGCAATGGATTTAGGAGGTCCCTTGGTGATAATGGTCGTAAGACCTCTTCGGCCCTCAACCTATTGAACAAAAGATGCTCAATTGACTAAACTTTCGTTGTTAAGTGCTACCCTTACCTCAATATTATTGGTGTCAGATTCACCGGGTTGATTGAAACTTTTCGTGTCTCTATTTAGAAAGTTCTTCTTTTGTTGGGCTTTTGTAACCTCAATTTGGACACCTGACTCAAATAAATCTTCAAAAGTTTTGATGGGGATGCCAAAAAGTCTTTTTCTAATGGCGCAATGTGCACTATTGATCGCCATCCTTACTTGGTCTTTTTTCGTCGGTCGATTCACCATTCTAACTGCCTTGGCCCTTTAGCGAGCCAAATATTTAGGAAAAGTCTCATTACTTCCTGATAAGTGGCTTCTAAATCCTATAAATTCACATATGACTAAATGTTATGCTTATACCGATCACCAAATTATTTAGCCAATTCGTTCTAGTCTTCCGTCATGGCTTTCGCTAGCCGGATGTACCATTCCATGGTGTCATCATCAAGATGGTAAATGAATATCCTTAAAATTACTCTCATAACTTCTTCAATCCCTTTTCTTGCTCTTTTCTCTCATTCTACTCTTTCCTTTTGGACCTTATTTGCCCTTTCAATTTCATCAATGGACTTTATTATTTGTTCTTCAGTCAACCCAAAGCCTATCATGCAAATCATGGTTGGTTTGTTGTTCTTTTAGGTCAAGGATTAAGCCACTATTAATCAGGTTTTGCATCTCTTAACGAAGGCGGGTGCACTTATCGATCTTGTAACCAGTCACTCTGTGGAAATCACATTTCTCATGATGTTTCCAATTCTTTGGCAATGGATTTAGGAGGTCCCTTGGTGATAATGGTCGTAAGACCTCTTCGGCCCTCAACCTATTGAACAAAAGATGCTCAATTGACTAAACTTTCGTTGTTAAGTGCTACCCTTACCTCAATATTATTGGTGTCAGATTCACCGGGTTGATTGAAACTTTTCGTGTCTCTATTTAGAAAGTTCTTCTTTTGTTGGGCTTTTGTAACCTCAATTTGGACACCTGACTCAAATAAATCTTCAAAAGTTTTGATGGGGATGCCAAAAAGTCTTTTTCTAATGGCGCAATGTGCACTATTGATCGCCATCCTTACTTGGTCTTTTTTCGTCGGTCGATTCACCATTCTAGCTGCCTTGGCCCTTTAGCGAGCCAAATATTTAGGAAAAGTCTCATTACTTCCTGATAAGTGGCTGCTAAATCCTATAAAGTCACATATGACTAAATGTTATGCTTATACCGATCACCAAATTATTTAGCCAATTCGTTCTAGTCTTCCGTCATGGCTTTCGCTAGCCGGATGTACTATTCCATGGTGTCATCATCAAGATGGTAAATGAACATCCTTAAAATTAGCTTCTTGGAAAATCTATGACTATCGAGTACCTTCTGAGGAAGGACTTAAGATCTCCCTTATCATCAAACTTAGCAAAGTTTGACATCTTAAACTTTGGTAGGAGACTACATTTCCCTATTAGCTTCATGTCTTCCAAATCCTTGAGCCATTTGTCTCTTTTCCTCTTTACAAAAGTTTGGACCTTCTTTATGTCATTGGCCAACTTTCTTATGGCCTCCATTTGTTCTTCCTCCTTGGCCTACTCGTATTCTTTCTTATTAAAGAAGTCTTTGACATTATCCCCATTGGGTCCTTCCCTAGCTTTGTTTCCTGAATCGTGAGGGCTCTCGGCATGACTATGCGGGTTCCCGAAGTATTATCCACTGTATTCCCATTGTTTTGAATGATCAATTCCATTAATTGGTCCATTCATTTGTTCATGTTTTCCATATTCTCGTCTATCTTATGAAACCTTTCCCTTTGGTTTACCATGTTTACTAAGACTTTTGTTCATTCGACTCTCTTTCCTCTTTTGGTCCAACCTATGATGGCTAAAATGCAAATTAGTTAGCATGGTGCATGTATGCATGAATGCAGTGGATGTACAAACAAGAGCATAGAAGCAGATATAGCAGAATAGCCTTCCAACCTTATTCCTCCCATATGTGGTATAGTCTCTTTCCTTAGGATTATTGGTCTGATCGTAACGTTAACATTGGATATGGGATCTTAAACAGAGCTTTCTTCTACATCTATTGACATGATCTTTCTAACTATTAAGCTATAAAACCTTTATTGATAACAACCCTATCACTTACACTCTTGGTCTAGGCTTTGTGATGTTTGAGTACCCTCTGAACTATACATGGACATTACGTGGCCTTAGATCATGGTTTTGCGAGTGGATAAGTAGGTGTTAAGAAGAGTTTCATGATTTGTGAACTGCATGTGACTCGTACAAACAATGTGTAACCACTTGAATCGACTTTGGCAATGAATCCATGACATCTGATCTTCGATCGTCATGAGTTCATTGTCAAAACGTCAAGTTCTTGGTCATGTATTGTTTACGCTTGATGTAAGCTCGGACTGTAAACATGCGCTAGTCGGACCTCCCTCAGTAATGAATTCATGATAGTTGATCCCAAATCATCATGGATTCATGGTCGATATACCGGTCTTCTGGTTACACAATGCTTTACATAAACGCGAAAAGTCTGTGAATGGTGCTTTTTGGTTTTGAAAGGCTCACATCAATGTTAAGCAAGAATTCTGTTAATCCTAAGAGGAATCAAACTAAGCATTCTATACAGGTTGAGTCTACAGGGTTCCAAGGTCTGGGCTACCCTGAGTAAGAGATGCCCCCTTAGGCCTATCCCTTTTTATACCACTGAAGCGATACGTGCTTAGAGGTGGTGACAATAACATGAGTCATCTAAGTCTTGAGTGGGACACGAGGACTTCCCACACCAATGCCATGCGGCTGATAAAAAGCACGTTATGTACAGTGTGTGCAAAAGTGTAGTGATGCAAGAAGATAGCAATTGATAAAAGAAAACTGAAAAACTTGACCAGTGGAGTTGCCACAATAGGCGAGACTTCTATCTCGACCCAATTGATGGCAACCTCGACATTGTTGTCCTAAGCCTTCCGATACTTGGGAATACCATAGATTAAGTCATGGAGACAAATCTTGGAGGTCACTAGAGTCACCACCCGGATAACTAATCGCGAGAATTAGTTGGATGACGATAATTGATCCTTTACTTCGAGACGTAACCATCCATCATCCCTTTAGAGTTCGCCTTAGAAAGTTAGGTACGGATCTTCGAATTGTCGGGACAAAATTCGACCCCTAGTAGGTTCTGTCGAGTTTACGGTTTTATGTGGCTAATTGCTATCTAGCTTGATCCTAGAGTCTTTATCATGTAGGCAACTCATTTTATCTGAATTATGTGTGAAGTGAGGTAGTTTGTAAGCAGTCATCAAGGCAAATACAAGAATATGAATATGCAAAGAAGGGTATTATAATTGTTCAATCATAAATAAATGCAGTGAGAATAAAAATGTAGGAAGACAGTGCATGAGAAAGTAAATTAACACTTCTATTCCCCATGCCAAGTTGAACGGGCTTGCCATTCGAAAGTGGATCTGCCACCATGCATTGTGGCTTTATCCATCGTCCAATCACCCTTACTCATCGATCTCCACAAGATGGGGTTTCTTACTATTAGTGTGAGTCTATCTGACCTATCAGCATCATGTTATCTCAACAAGATAGATAAGTCAGGCATTGATTAGAATACAGATAAGGTGAACAAGAAATATTATTGTGACAAGGTAAGTGCATGTTAACCGTGAGTCTGGTAATGTAACTCACCACACGGTCCATTTGATTACGACTTCTGCTTATTGGTTAAATGGTGTCCATTATGTTTTGATGGACCGAGATGTATGACTGTTCATGGATCGAATAGCATCTGTGAGAGTAATTTTGACAGTTGTTCATGATCTGAACGATATCCCTCGAATAGCAATAAAATAGAAAAAACAATAAAAGAGTTTAATGAAAGTGAGGTGCAACAAGTATAAAGTGCAATAAAGTAAATTGCGGTAAAAATAAATGGCAATAAAGTAAATAAACACAAAATGTAAAATTCAATAAAGTAAAAGTGCAATAAAGTAAATAACGAAAAAGTAAAAGGCAATAAAGTAAATATGCGCAAACAATAAAATGTAGTAAAACAAAAGTGTGATAAATTAAACAACGAAAAAGTAAATGACAATAAAGATAAAACTGCAATAGAGTGAGTAAGCATAAATAAAAGCAATAAAAGATAAAAGAAAGGGAAAATAAATGATGAACATAAGAGTTAAGGCATATTAGAGTGGTGGTTTCCCATGGACCATAGCCGATTTGCCACGACCCGCCCCTATTCACCTAATCTATTTTCTAAACACAAATTATTAAAAAAATGTAACAAAAATAGTAAACGATAAGACAATAGAGTAAACGTGGTGACTGACCTTCTGGTTGTACCAAATACTAAGTATTTATGGGTGGTTGTTTGAAAATAGGTTGAAAACGAGGGTATGTGTGTAAAGTTTGAAAATAGTGAGGGTTGTAAGGTGTTGGAATAGGTGTGCTTTTGTGTAAGAATCTAAAAAAAAGTAGGTTGGAAAGTGTTAAGAGGAGGGTGTTTTCACAAAAATCTCAAAGGAAGGGGGTTGGACAAGTTTGTTTTGAAAACTGAACTATAGATTGCTTTCTTAGCCAATAACTCTATATCTGAGAAGTCTAGCAAAAAGTTCCTTGCCTTAATAAGCTTTCAATAAAGTAATCCATTGAAAAGAGGGGGCTAGAAAGAACTTTGTAGGGTTGGTGTAGGAAATAAGGCAAAATAATTGATCTAAAAATCGAGAAATAGCCCAAATTTATAGAAATCGAGGGAAAGGAGTGCGCATGCCTCACACATGCGCGTGTGTAGGACATACACGCTAGGTGTTTTTTCAGATGCCTTCCCCCCAGTAGACACCAAGCCTCATTTTCAAATGCCAGCCTTCTTCTACACGCACACGCGTCAAACTTCATGTGCGGTCCAAGTTGGCCTTCAGGCACAAATTTTTAGGCTCTTAGGCTTTTTTCTCTGGGTTTTTGGGCTTTTATACAAACCATTGCTAGCCCAAAGTAGCCCAACTTGATTTTTCATGGGTTTTCTCTGTATATGGGTTTGTCTTTTAGGCTGGTTTTAGGTGTTTAAGGTGTTTTGTGTTTTGGGTTGGTTTTAGGTGTTTAAGGTGTCTTCGATCCCTTTTTCAAGCCAACGGTACACATCACTCAATATGTGTCTGATTCTCATCATCAAGCCTAAACCATAAGTAGGATTTTCATGGTTATAGGGAGAGTTAAGTGAATACTTGATGTCGTATAGGTGATGGCAACTGCTCTTTAATGTCTGAAAATTTTTGTTGTAAAAAGTTGTACAACTGCGTATTATAGTCCTTCAATTCTTTGTTCTCCACTCGCATTTCATGCAATTCTTGATGCAATTTCTCCACATTAATAGGCTGAAATCAACATTGACTTATGACAGTAGTTGGAGAAGGACTGTGGCCATATGTGCGGGCATAACCACGATGATCACGTCCCAATACATCTTGAAATACCCGTTCTGTTGCAGCTTCGGTTTGTTACTCAATAGGTATTCTAGACATGCCTTCTTTTAGTTGACTCTGCAAAATGATGAAAACAATTGTAAGTGAAAGCAAAAAAAAAAAAGGAAATGTGTAACCAATTTAACACAAATTGTAAGAGCATATAATTTAGTTTAAAAAAGTACAATTATTTCAGCACTCTCAGTGTCTACTACATCTCCATCACTTCTCGTTCTAGTCTTGATAAATACAATTATGCGATCTATTTTTTCTCCACTCTTTGACATCTTAACAACAAAAATAAAGAAAAATATATTAGTGTATAAATGCAAAGGAAGTAAGTTACAAATATAACGAATTAATTATCAATGCAAAATCTATAACAATTTATACGAATTTTAAATGTTGTTAAAACTTACCTCTTCTCTCTTTTTAGGAAAAGATGTGCAACTAGTCCTATGAAGTGCAAATTGGTGTCCACGATTTGCCTTATTTCTCTCTACTTGTTTCTGTAATATCAAAGAACAATATTTTAGTATATTTTGAGAAAACAATTATCTTAACAATCATTTTCATAACGTACTTGAGCTCTTTCGCTGCTCCAACAAGCCACTAAAATCTTCCAATGCTCTTTAGTAATTTTTGGAGGGGTAAATGCTAAACGATCCTCATCCGTCAGATATGGCTTGTAAAAGTCTCTCTTAACACGAATTTTCCAATCCCTCCAATGTACTCCGATTGCTTTTAAACAATGAGGTCTATACTCATCCGAAACATCTGTATTGTCCTACAATAACAAAAAGTATAGTAGAGATTAGTATGCATAACTTAAATACTTTTCAACTTAGCAGTTAAATTAAATTAAATTAAATACCTTCACTTCTTCCCAAATTGCATTCAATTTGTGCTCAGGCATGGCATGCCAACTAGCAAAAGTCAACGAAGCCATTGATCCATTTTTGGCTATGATGCCAAGTTGGGATGTAAATGTCTCTTTATTCGGACCAATTGGTTGCCATTTGTCGTTCAAATCAACATGTAAAATCTGGCCTGAACCCTATTCAGAATTACCACGAGCAGCTCCACGACCTTTTGCTTGTGATGACGCACCTAATCATATAGAATTAGTTTCACATTATAAAGTAAAACATTTATATGAAAGAATTTTCATTTATATACAAGCCTTGGTCTCCCATGTTCGTTTGAGACTAAGAATATGACGATGACTGCCATCGAGATTCTGCCTTCCTTCGCAGTACATTTTCCATAGAGTCATCTCTGTGTCTCTTTGGTGCCATAGTAAGCTGCAAAAAGATACTAACATTAGAAAACTAAAACCCTATTGATACATTATATTACAAATAGAATAAATGTTTGATGCATGTACAATAAATGAATGTCCAATAATGTTAAAACAAAAAACAACTTTCATTAATACATAAGAAACATGATATACCTACAACAAGTAAACTTTATCACAAAAACTATCATTCATCATCATCCATCTCTTCATCATCATTTACACCATTGATGTCAACTGTAGTTCCATCAACTCCTGGACTAACCCAAGCAACATCTTCTTCACGAGCAAACTCTCTTTCATCCACTTCTTGTTGTGCATATAACTCAACTTGTGGCATACTTTTTACCATATGCTCATAGTTCTTGATTGAATAAAGATCGAATGAATCTCTAATAGTCATCTTAAGAACTATATGCCAATCTGCTTCTAAAGGATCTTGGATATAACAAACTTGTTCAACTTGATTCACTAGAATAAAAGGTTCATCATCCTCATGATTGAGTTTGTATAATAGATGATTGAAGTTAACCATTGTGAAGTTAAATTCATCAAACTTCTTTTCAATCCGATCATCAACCCAATCACACTTGAACAACACAAATTTCATTGAGTTGACATAACGAATTTCAATTATGTCTCTTAAAACCCCACGAAATGTTACACTGCCTGAATGTGGATTTCTATCCCTTGCACTAACATAGCTCAGTGTATCAGCCTTTAGCACAACACCAGAATTTTGGGAGGTTCTAGTGTTGTCAATATCTTTGGTCCGAAATTTGAAACCATTAACAACATAAGATTTGAAACGTCGTGCAATTGTTTTTGGGCCATTAGCTAAGTGGACAATTTCTTTAGGCAATGTCACATTTGAGGTTTGTTGCAAAGCTTCCACCTATAAAAACCCACTAGTGTTATAACTCATATTTAGTATGAATTTGAAGAATTAATTAAAGTAACATAGCTTACATGGCTTTTGAACCACTTATGAAATTTTGAGTTGTGCTCTTTTTGAATTTGATGACTTGAAGCACGAGGATGTTGTTGAGAGAGTATGTTGATATACTCCCTTTATAAATGAAAATGATGAAATAAATATGAGTTATAAGAAATACCAACCAAATGGATACTCAATGAATAATAGATGAACATATGTCAATAAAATTGTGAACGACTTACTCTCGGAATGGATCAACTGTTGTAATATTTACAATCACATAACTATGTAAATAATTTTAAGAATTCAAAATAAGTGTAATTCCTTCATATATAATATGTAAATAAAACATATTATACATAAAATTTAATACCTCTTAATGGGATACACCCAACGGAATTGTACAGATCCACCAATCAAAGCCTCTTCAGCAAGATGCACTGGCAAATGTTCCATCACATCAAAGAATAAAGGTGGAAAAATTTTCTCCAAAAGGCATAAGGTTACAACCACTCGATTTTGAATATTCTTTAAGTCTTCCCATGTATTCACTTTAGAGCACAATTGCATAAAAAAGTTAGCAAGCTCAATCAAAGTTTCAACAACATTTTTAGGTAATGCTCTACAAGCTGCAAGAGGAAGTAATTCTTGTATCAATATGTGATTATCATGACTTTTGAGGCCCCAAATGTTGTGCTCTTTAATGTGCACACATCGAGAAATATTTGATGCATAACCATCTGGCACCTTCACTCTCTTCAACACATTTAAGAACACTACTTTGTTTTCTTTGTTCATTGAGAAGCATGAAGGAGGCAAATACGCTTTATACTTTCCCCTTTCTTGCGGATGCAATGGTTTCCTTATTCTCATTTGATGCAAATCATGTCGAGCCTTTAAATTATCTTTAGACTTTTTAGGATCCCCTAACAATGTCCAAAGGATATTATCGCAAACATTCTTCTCAACATGCATGACATCAAGATTATGTCGAAGCAAATTATGCTCCCAGTATGGTAGTTCAAAGAAAATGCTCTTCTTCTTCCAAATGCTTCCACAATTCATTATCTCAAAATCTTTCCTCTCTCTTTTTTGAAGATCTTCTATTCTATATTCAGTAAGTACACTATGCACTTATTGTTTCACAACAAATCCAGTCATCTGAATAGGAGGAGGTAAAAATTCCCTTTTGCCATTAAAAGACACTTTATCTTTCTGAAATCTATGAGAAAAGGGTAGAAATCGACAATGACCCAAATAACAAAACTTCCTACCATGATGTAACCATTGAGATGTTGTATTTGTAGAACAAGAAGGACAAGCTTTCTCCCCTTTGGTACTCCAACCCGACAAGTTAGCATATGTTGGAAAGTCATTAATAGTCCATAACAAAGCTGCATGTAAATTAAACATCTGATGACGTGATGTATCATAAGTAACCACACCTTCATTCTACAAGTCTTTCAATTCTTCAATCAATGGTTGTAAGTAAACATCAATTTTATTTCCAGGACCTTTCGGGCCATGAATAAGCATAGATAACATGAAGAATGATTGTTTCACACACAACCAAGGCGGCAAATTATAAGGTATTAATACCATAGGCCGTGTACTATGAGCTATGGACATAGTCCTAAAAGGATTGAAACCATTAGCAGCCAATCCAAGCCTCACATTATGACATTCAGCTGCAAAGTTTGAATATTTTTCATCAAAGGTTTTCCAAGCAGGACTATCAGCAGGATGTCTTAACACACCATCATTTATGCGATCCTCTCCATGCCATCGCATAAAAGAAGTAGTTTTTGAAGACATGAACAATCTCTATAATCTTGGAATTAAGGGAAAGTAACATACTTGTTTTGCTGCTATTTTTACCTCAGAAGTTGATGCATTATTTGGCTCATCAAACTGTTTATATCTAGAGGTATGACAGACTGCACAACTATGAAGATTCTCATGCTCATTTCTAAATAACATACAGTTATTAGGACATACATCTCAAGTCTTGCATGTAAATCCTAATTTTGTAGTTATTTTTTGAGCCTCATAGTAAGAGGGAGGAATTTTTGCTTCTTGGGGAAAGACTTCTTTCAAAAATTTTAACAGCATAGTCATTGAAGTGTCTATCCATCCGCATAACATTTTCATATTCAAGAGACGAACAACAAATGAAAGTGATGTAAACTTTTCACATCCTGGATACAAAGGACAGTTCGCACCTTGAAGTAATTTAAGGAAGTCTTTTGATGCCTCATTCAAGTCTGCACCCACATCATTATCCAATGAAGTACTGCTACTTTCATCAAAATCCATATTGGGGATTTCCATGGCATCATGTATCATTTTGACCATATCATCACCCATAGAATCACAACCAAACTTTGAATGTTGAGTCTCAGAATTTTGATTAGACTCTATAGGCGTATACGGCTCACCATGTAATGTCCACTTTTTGTACTTAGGTAGAAAACCATTGAATATTAAATGGTCTTTCACTATGTCCCTACTCATAAGATACCGATTGTAACACTTCTTACATGGACAGTAAATTCTAATGCCACCAACTACGTTCTCATATCCAAAATCTAGAATTGCATTCACGCCATCCAGATGTGGCTTGGAAAATCTGTCTCCTAAGTCAATCCAACTCTTGTCCATGTCTACTTTCCTTCAATAAAACAAATATAATTTATGTAAATAAGTTGTTTCAGTAGTAAGTTGAAATTAAACTTATTTAACGAGTTAATCAGGTTAGGAAGTGAGTTGGCATTTTCAACATATATTCATCTCTCCTTTCAATGGGTTTAGTGTGGTTGCTTTCATTGGTTGGATTGTTTTGGAGGCTGGGTTTAGTGGGCTCATTCCATTAGTGGACTGTTTTTGTGAGATTGGGTTTAATGGGCTGGTATAATTGGTGGGATTATTTTATACATAAGAATTTTTTGTTTCTATGCTTTTATTTTCTATTACTGTGTTTCTTCAATTTAAATTGTATTTATAGGTGTTTTTTTATGTAGATGGAGGAATAAGTTCTAAGTTTGTTTGCATCTTTAACAACCACCAAAAAAAAGGATTTTTAACTACACAATATGACATCAATAAATTAGGAAGAATGCAAATTCAACTGGAGGTTCATGCCTTGTGAATGTTATAATGCAGAAACAAATCAGAACAAAACCAAATTCTTCATAAAACAACACATCATTAACACTAGATATCAATTATGCTTTACGAGAAGATAAAAAATCCAATTCATACCAATTACGATGAAACAACATACAAGAAAAATTAATGCAATCATTTAACTCAGCATGAATAGTAAACAACATATCAATAATAGTTCAAAGCAATCAAAACAAAATTAATACTCTCAAATAGCATATGAATAGCACTTGAAACTAACTTAAAACATCATGAATAGGAACTGGTGAAGCTTACCTCTAGTAATGGATGTAGATTGTGTTCTATGTCGATCAACCAAATTTGTTTTCTCTCAAACAGCTCGAAAATCTAATATATGGAGATGCTAGTGCTTGTTGATGGCTTATTACTGTCAAATAACATATTATATAAAACAGAATAAGAAAAGATGATGATAAATGGAAAATATAAAAGCACAGCTTCTAGTTAGATAGATAGTGCACTACATAGTAACTATTAACAGTCTTTTTCACAAATGAATGTTTAAGAGGATGTACAAACTGATTCTAGTTGAACTTGTCTAGCTTATAGCTTATGATGCACTTGACAGTTGATGCAAAACATGGATGCTTTTTCAAAAAATAAAACTAAAAATAAAACCAAAATTTTTTAGCTGCTAGTCACAACATTTAAAGTAGTTCCAAGGGAAACGAAAGGAGCTGATTTACTCATTTCCTATTTCTGTTTATTTGTTTTTATCTTCTTCTGTTGTGTTGTTGATTGGATAGATTTGCTTGACATCTAATTTGGTTGTGTTGTTGGTGAAAATTTTTTTTTCAACAGATTCAAATTGCTAATCTTGGTGAGAGCATAATTGGTGCAGATGTTTCTGTTTAATGTGTTCTGGTTACGTTCTGGAAAACTAGTTTGACTTAAGAATGCTTTGTGGTCATGAGAAGTTTTAAGCATTAGAGAATTTTGGTAACCTGTCTGAAGGAAAGTATGATATACCATGTGTAGATACAACTAGTATAGAAGCCACCTAATAAGAATCAATTCATCATCAAAATAATCTAAAATCTTTGATTTTTCTGCTATGTGGAAAAAGAACCCCTGTTGAAGTATGGAGATATTCCTTGCTGACTAATAGGCTTGAGGTAAACGTCCCTATTATGTAACAAGTAACATCTTATTAATAATATAACTAACAGACTAATAAACAAATTTTAAGTCAAATTTGTTTGTTAGGTGAGTCTGTTTTATTTCTACGTTACCTCTGATTTCTTCTGTCTTTAGACTTTTATTGTTAGGATTTATATTATTAATAAGATTTTTTGTATTTAGTTTATTAGTCTTAATAGGATTAGGATGTAATAATACATATAGGCCTTCTAGTTCATGACTTGGCAGAATTTCATCAATGACATTCCAGAAAATTTTTCTTAGAAATACTGCTGCTAGTGGATTCTGGAGTTATTTTATGGATTCAAGTCAAAAACATATATTAAGCAGGAATACTGAAGAATCCATATCGACAGAGAGCCCCGACAAAAAAAAACTTATGACAGCAGAGAATAATTAGCCTTTTAAAAGAGCAGAATACCTTATCCAACAAACTTTTGATCTTTACAAGATGAGCTATGATAGGATGATCACGAACTGGTTGCCCTTCAGACTTGAGAAGAAGATAAAAAGTTAAGGCTTCGCAATAAGCCACCAATAGGAGTTGCTTCACCTCTAGATAACGAAACCCACCTTCCAACTTGATCTCCTGCTCTTTCACCTTTAAAAAGAAGGAAATGACTTACCACACCGATCACTAAGGCATCCATTAAATGCAATTTTGGCTACTCTTTCATGTGTAGGGCCAAATATCAACAAAACTATTAGAAAACCATTCATTCCATTGAATAGATGCACTAGCTTTGATTATAATCCAATCTAACCAGTATTTGCATGTCTCCTGGAATGTTTGATGATAAGTGAAAAATACACAAGCACAAAGTAAAGCAGTAAGAGAGTAACAAGAACACAAAAAAACACAATAAATATAATATAACTCACTCATCAATAAGCAAGGTCCATGGAGGAAGAAAATGAAAAATTCTATCTAGACCACCAGACCATCCTCCACATTGCAAAAGGTGAAGTTGACTTCTTATCAACCACAACAAAGGCCAAGCTAAGAACACAATAATCAACTTCACTTCCATCGAGGAAAATCCTAAAAAGGTTAATAACTAGAAATTGCGAAGGGCGAAGTTGATTCCTACAGTTGTTCTATTTTAATAGAGTTAAATTATATTCTTTAAAGGAACAGTATATCAAGCCTCCCTCAAACACATGACAACTCCTAACAAAGTTTCCTACTTTTGAATCAGTACTTAACATAGGAGTCCCAAAATATAGAATTTGAAACAATATTTTAAAAGGATTAGTTAGTTAAGTTATTAACATTGGATTCACTTGAGCATTATGAGCCAAAATTTCTATCTTTCCTACAAATCTTCTCTATACTATGTATTAAAGAACAGAATTTCATTTTTTATTTTCGTAACCACGTAATTTGTTGCGAATTTAGAACTTGGTCTTCTAAATTAAGCTGCAAGAATCTCTACAGGATTTTTGTGCCCATCTAAAGGAATATTTACGAAAGAATAATACTACACCTATAACTCATTTAGAGCTAATCATTTCTACTATTTGAGTTGACAAATTACTATAGGAGATATGATTACTATTGTTGATAAACTTCAGCTTTGCTCAAAGAAAAAGAAGCAAGAATGTTCTTGCAGGCTATGCTATTTCGAGATATCTATCTTATTTCATTGTAAAACATCCTTCTGCTACTCTCAGCAGTCTCATAATTTTCATTAGCGAGTACACACAGATGAATCAAATGCCAACTCATAATAGTACAAGAAAAAAAAAAACTACTAGTTATCAGCAAGAAGAACAAGCTAAAGGGAAAATTTCAGTCGTAGTCTTTCCTGATCTAGTGGCTAAACTTTAAGAAGCCCACCCCTCTCCCTCCCACACAAAGAAAAGAAGAGTTGCATTACAGTTTTATCAGATGAATCGGCAAATACACACACTGGTAAAAAGAAAGTCCCAGTAGCCACACGATCGGCACTACAATTAGAAGTAAAGAAATTGCTAAATTCTAATGTATACTATTTTTTGCTTCTTGACTAATCAAAACAGAGGAGAGCAAAGACCTAATCATGCATACTATTGTTTGCTTCTACTTCTAACAATCACAAATAAGCTTGATTTTAAACGTAACAAGGATTCAAATACTAATCATGCATATCATTAACAGTCACAAATAAGCAACAATTTTTCAACATGCAAACAAGAATTTTAAGTAAGAAGCAAGAATGTATAAATCTAAGGTGTAAATCAAGATTCAAATCAAAATATAACGAAGATAAAAGATACATCCATGGCGATGATATTGAATGAACAAAATGCAGCAAATTCAAATTCGTTCAAAAAAATTACCAAAAGCAAAAGCAGAGATGCAGAATGCGAAAATTTATTTGAGGAAATCAGAGAAAGCAGCAAGCGAGAGAGTAGATCAAAGAGAGAGTAGAGCTGATTGTGTCATCTGCAAATAGTTGAATCAAAATGCAATAAACACAAATCCCTTAAACAAAATTATCGAAATACAAGAAAAATTGATTAGGAAAGACAAATTACCGAAATGAGAAACTGACTTGAGAAAACGTGAAACTTGAATTAGTAAGAGTTGATTTGAGGAAATCGACAAAAGCCGTAAGCGAGAGAGTGAAATCAACGAGAGAGAGGGTTTACATCGGAGCTAATACTACCTTATTTAGGGGTGCAAGTGCCGTGAATGCTGCAGTAAATTCAGAGCGTCTTTGTGGTCTCTGCAAAAGAAAAGCAGAATCTGGTGACTTAGAAAAAAAAATGCAGATGAGATGAGATCATTACCACAATCTCTGTTACTGAAATGTAGATGAAATGAGCTGCAATGATGCGATGCAAATGCAGATGAGATTGATTCCTAGAGTTAATCTGCGAAGTAGAAGAGGAAGAAACGCAATGGCTTGAAGTTTCATCAATTATGCGAAATTGAAATGGCTTCAAATGGATTTCTAGGGCAAAATTGAACTGGAGTTCTTGATTGAAATGGGTTACATTTTTAAAAGTACAAAGCCCATTTGCGTCAGGGAGGTAGCTGCCTTATTTGGGGGTAGATGCGTTTTTGGCAGCAACTCATATACGGCGGGCATTAATGCCGTCGCAAATGGGCGACATATATAAAACATTTTTTCTGTAGTGTATCTTGAACTCAAGAAAATGTAAATCACGTTCAAGATATTCCATAAATAATCATGATCATAATCTTTCCTAATACAAGATAAAATAAACACTTTCCAAAACTGAAACAATATCCTAGAAATAACTGGCAAATAAGTCTTTCCTAACAGAAGCAGTAACATCACAATAAATGCAAAAGAATAGGAAAACAAATATTTAGCATTTTTGCTATATAAGGATTTCCAATATCCTTCCATATCTGCAAATCTCGAATGCTTAGGAAAACAAAAAATATTTTAAAACAATCAATAATGAAAATAATCTTTCCTAAATAAATTAAAAATCTTTCCAAAGATTAAGAACATATTATAGAAATATTCTGCAGTTGAGAGTTTACTAATTGGTCTGGTTGAAACAGGAAAATAACAATTAAAATATTAAGATCTTTATTTTCTCTAAAATGTCAACAAAACAATGCAATGCCACATAGTTGAATACGTGGCAATCCACATGGCATTGTCCTAACAAGTTGGCAAATTTTGATGGACCGAAAAATTTATTAAACAAGAAGAAGAAAAATGACACTTAATTAGTCATGGGATGTAATGAGCCTTATGCCTCAAAAGAAAGACTACTATAAGAAGAAGAGAGAAAATAAAATACAAATGCATATATATATATGAGTACATTAAAGAAAAAGAGAGAAAAAGTGATATTCTTCTTGTTGAAAATCATGTATGCGATATTAAAAAAAAATTGCACTAATTTATTAAAGCAAAACAGAAACATCTACAAAATTTTGTTAACTAAAAGGAACAAAGAAAAACTCGTGCTAATAAAGACAATAATAACAATAAAGTTTACTTAAAGAATTATCACGATAAAAAAGACAATAAAATAAACACAGACTGTCCAAGAAAATTCAAAAAGATTTGATCTAAGAATAATTTTTAAAATAATATTAATGTCGCAATGGAGACAATGAATGATATTTTGTAAGCTTATAACAACTTATGAAGATTTGTTTCGTCCAAAATCTTCTAATTTGAAAAAAGAAAAAATTGTTTTGTTGTTTGAAATAAATTTTAGTTAGGGGGATTACAAGCACTATTTCGGTAAAAGAGTCTTCAGATTTCAGATTTAAAAATTTAAAACTTTACTAAAAGTGAAAAATGAATTCCAAGAACTAAAAAGTTTAGAAACAATTAAAGAAAAATAATGCTGATAACTTATAACTGGAGCTTTATTACAGAAATATTCTCTCCTTTGATTCATAGTCTTGTAGAAGAGGCATTTGTGAAAATTAGAGCAACTGAAATTAAAACATAATTAAAAGTCAAAATTGAGTGAAAACAACAATGGAATAATCTAGTTTAGTGGCTTTTCAGGGTATTTCCGGATATTGCTTAGTATGATGAAGTAACTGAAAAGGTCTAGCTAATTAAACAGCATATTAAGTTCTAATATCGTTTTGGGAAAATTTTGCAAATGACCATAAGGTTTGGCCTAATATGAAAATGGTCTAACCTTTTTAGAAACACGTGAAATAACGCCGACGTTAATTCTCGTCTGGTGCAGTTACATATTTCAGAGAAAATTCGCAAATGATAAAGAAATTTTTAATCGTAAGAATTATAGAATTTTGTAATTAAATATTATAATTAATTACAAACGAAACAAAAAAAAAATTCAATCACCCCCAAAAAAAATTGATCGTCACAACACCCCTAAAAAATTACCCATCACCCCCACCACAAACACAAAATCTCATATCCACCCCCCACACCTCCATCATTTTCCTCCACCCCTCCACACCACCACTCCTCGCATCTTCCCCCCTCCACCACCACCACCACCATCGTCGTATCTCCCCCCTTCCACCACCACCACCACCATTGTCACAGCTTCACACCTCTAACCTAGCTGCAACATCTCCCACAACAAAGGAATTCTCACCCCTTTAATTTGCCCATTCATCTCCATGTTCTCTTACCACCCAAATCTCTCCATTTCTCCAACACATCTTCAAAATCCCCATCTGAATCCAATTTGTTTGGGCGCTCACAATCCTGTTCATGGTTTGAACAAGCAAAGCCTTCTCGACGTGTGACTTGGCCTTAGAGGTGTAGATGGCGAGAATTGCGACTTCGAATCTGGAAATAGAAGGAGTCGTAGAGGTCTTGTTGGAATGGATACGAGTGAGGTAGTGGGCAGAGAGAAGGGGGAGAAGGAAGAGGTCTTTTTGTGTTTTTTCTTCAAATAAGTACGGTAATTAAAAACATTGTGTTCATTAAACGGTGAAAAGCAGTTGGCTTGGTGGCATTGGCTTCACGTGTACAACAATTGTGCACTGGTTCAAGCTGCCCTTAACTCAGTAATTTTCATAAACATTTCGAACTATCAAGGGGCATTAAAGTCATTTCAACGTTACCATCAAATCTAACCAGCCTCTAACTTCGGGCCCATTTTGTATAGTCTAAAAAAGGTGAGGTCATTTGGTAAATTTTTCCTATTGTTTTTAAACAAAAAATTAAGATATACATAAAGACATTTATCATGAGTCTCATGATTAAGACCGAGAAAGGTTTCAAAACCAAAAAAAAAAAAAAAACCTCGGTCTTTGTATTCAATAACATTATTGTATTTGAAATTATAATAAGATATATATATATATATATATATATATATATATATATTAATGAAAAAAATCAAAGAAAACATTTATAAAAAAAGATATGTAGGTATGAATTATTTTTGAATAATGATCATCTTTCTAAATAAGATCCTAAATTTTATATTTCAAATGATGTGGTAAATGATATTGCATTGTTACATAAATTAATAAAATTTAATACGTCTATATATCATTAAATGAGTTATTTTAATGATTGATGTGACAGTATTATGTCACTTATCACATTATTTAAGATCTAAAAATTGGGATTCTATTTGAAAAGACTATTATTACTGTCCTTTTTTTTCCCTCAAAATGGTTGATATCCTTGAAATATTAAATAAATGCTGTATATTATTATATCTCTTAAGACTTTGTATCATAATATCGTTAAAATATTATTATTTATATCTTTATATCGGTCCCACTTAAGTCTTTCTTTACTGATAGAGGACACAATAGAGGGACCTTGCCTAGTCAAGCTTTTGTCATTGGTAGACCTCAAATGCAAAAGCGACGGATTAAATAAAAACACATGGTCGACATAGTAGCCCTATATTGGGGCCTCATTAAGTGACTATTCAGATTTTTGTTTGAAAAAAATCTTTCCTGAAATGGACGTATATTCATATTAGAAAATAAATGTGCTTTTGTTAAAAAGAATGCAAAATGCGCGAACCCTTAGACTTTGCGAGAGTCTATAGTACAATAAAATGTATTTTATTTATTATAGAAAAGTTTCAATTATTGACTCATAATTCAAAAAATTGTGTTAGACTGATAAAATTGCTAAACTAGCACTAAGAGTTTACCTTATCATTGCCAAATATGGGCGTACATGCTATATATACACAAAGCAACAAATTGAATCCCTTGACACGGACATGCTCTCACTGGGTTAGCTTATTTCTCTCTCTAGCTTATAATGACATCGATTGCTAGTAGAAAAACAAGATTGTGTAATAAAGCTCGTAACAACACTTTATTAATTTGTTATTCTATTAAACTAAATGTTCATATATATCATTTTTAGTGGTTGCGTTAAAAAAAAAAAAAAAAAAGAGTAAAGGGAGTAGCAGGTTGATAAGAAAGAGAGAGAGAGAGAGGTTAGATTCAGAGGCAGACTCAGGGCCCATTTGTTTATCACCACTTATCACTTAACACTTTTAAGTATTTAGATTTAAGTCTTAAAATTTTTGTTTGTTTTTCTATTTAACACTTATTTTAAGTGATAAATCACTTAATTGAAAAAGTTAAAATGCATCACTTTTTCTAACCACTATTGTCTAAATGAGGTGTTAAAAATTTTATGCCATAAATATCCCTACATATTAAAATAATATAAATTTTATCAAATTTTCTAATAATTATTGTCTAAATAAGGTGTTAAAAATTTTATTCCATAAATATGAATATATATTAAAATAATATAAATTTTATTAAATTTTATTTAAGAATATTATTTTAATTTATTAAAAGGTACAATTTTGGTATATTTGTGATTGTTTTAGTATTTATTATCAAATTGTTATATTATTTATTACTATATTTATAATTACCACATCAAAATATGATAAATATTTTTTATAATTGATAAAATTTCATTTATTTCTATTAATATTTCAAATTAATTAGTTAATAATATGTTGAATAATAACTATTAAAAAATTTGATATCATTATAAATAGCGAGTTTTAAAATAGACAATATATTTGATAAAAGTTTATTAAATATTATAGGGACAGTTTTATTAAAACTTCAAAAGTTATTTATTAGATTGATAAGAACATTTTATTTTATTTAATAGTATAAATTTAAAGTAAAAATTAATATTTAATATTGTCAATTAAAAGATCATATTTTTTTTTCTTTTTAAGTTTATGAAATGGAAAACACTTTAATTAATAGAATTATTTTTTTATGATTCAAAATATGGTCCGCAAAATGTAATGGATAAAATACTACTCTTACAATTTTTTTTTATACAAATTGATATGACTTAAACTTGATCTAATTATTGGAGGAATGAATTTTAAAAATTGATAATATTAATGATATAGTAGTTTTACAATAATATCATATGAGTTTATATAATATAATATTAAATATTTAAATGAAAAAGAATTTTTATTTAATTTTAGTTAATAATTATTTTTTAAAGGTTGTAAGAAATATAATATTAATTATTTAAATGAAAAAGAATTTTGACTTAATTTTATTAACTATTTAATTTTTAAATGATTGTATAAATATAAGTATAAACATTGTACATTTTAATAAGGATAAAAAAGTCATATTAAAGGTAAAATATTCTCTTACCACTTTTTTTAAGTGGTATCTAAAAAAATAAACAAACATTCTATTAAGTGGTGTAAATTAAGTTCTAAAGAATGTTTAGATCTAAAAAGTGTTAAGTGATTGAAACAAACACCACCTCAGTGTTTTTTTTTCTTTTGGTTTGGGGGGATGGGCGGTTGTGTTGGCCACGTGCGGCGCTGCAAAATATAAAACTATATTATAAATTCAGGTATAAGAAAATATGTATTGATTGATTAATAAAAATCATGTAAAAGAAATGAATAAAAGATACCTATAATACAAATTATAAATATGACACTTACTAATGCATTATCATTTATATAAATATGAAAAATTAATATATAGAATTATAACTTATTTATAGTAAATTTACACTATATCTTATTTACATTTTTTCTAGAGGCCAATATAAAAAATTCCAATACATATGATAGTTAATAGATCCTTTTTTATCACCATTGAGGACCTATTGTATGAGCTGAAGGGGCCAGGCCTCCTCAGGCACAAATGTAGATCTTTTACTGAATTTAGAACAGGTCATAACTAGCAAAATTGTAATATTTAATGAATAACACAAAATTTACAAACTCTTTATATAAACATTACTTTATAAATTGTTACGGTATTAAATAATTAGATGTTAAGTTTAAAAAAGAAAATTAATTAAAGTTGGTATGTTGGGATCATAAAATAATATTATATTAATTTATAAAGTAATAGTTATATTAAAATTTTATAAATATAACATATTCTTATTTAACATATAAAAAAATTATTGAATAGATGCACTATCATTCCTTAATATGCTCTTGAAACTTCGTTTTATTCAATGTGGATTATAATTAAAAAGATACAGTAATTGCTACTGTGATGGCTGTCTATAAAGAACTTTTAGACAAAATAGGGTGTTTAAAATCAAGTCCAGTCCATCTAAACCAACTAGTCCAATTTTGATTAAATTTGATCAATTGATAGATTAAATTGGATTGAAAATTTTGAAAATCATATTAATTGAATCGAATAAGTATCATATTATAAAAATCCATTATAAATCAATTCAATCTAAATAATAGGTAATAAAATTTCTGTATAATATCTAAAAATTAAAATTAACCCGGTCCATTAATAAATTTATAATTTTAATAGTTTTAATGTAATAAAATATATTTAACCGTAAATTAAGTAATAAAAAATTACTCTTTTTATTCTCTTTTATAGCCGATAGCTACTGTCTCTTGTTTTCTTCTTCTCAACAAGTCAACGGTTTGAATGAATTAAAATGCGCGCATTTCTTTTCTCATACATTTTCTATTTTATTACTTTTGTATGAATCAATCTTTGATCATTCGAGTTAATATTTTAGAATAAGTAAATTTTATGATATGATTACTTTTTATTAATAAATAATATACAATCAACTTGTTTAATCATAATGTTTCCCCCTTTCTAGTAGCCATACTTGCGCAACTTTGCAGTACCACCGTTTAATAATAACAAATTAATAATCATTATTCTTTCGATAATTTTTTGTCTTTATTCAATTACGTAAATAAGAAGGAGACAAAATAAAATCATCATCGAAACTTTTTTTTTATTTTGTAAAATTTAGATTAGATCAGATCGAATTAGATTAGATAATTATTTTTTAAATTAGATTATATTAAATTTTAATCTTTTATTGAGTCGAATTAAATTAGAAAATCTTTAAATAAGTTATTATTAGATTAGATTGATTATTATCTAAATCTAACAAATCTAAACCGATGACCACCGCCAAGACAAATTAAGAGGCGAGTCAGGTGTCCAATCTCATCAACATCATTAATTTTCGTAGTGTAAAAGGCGATGACAAAAGCAAAAGAAACATGCATGATTGGTCACTTTCATGAAAACAACGTTAATTTTCCATAGATACTATTTTGGCCTTCGAAATAATCATATCAATGGAGTACTAGATGAAATTAATATACGTATCATTATATCATTCATACATTTAATCTATATATTATAATTTCTGTGTTATTATTTTAGAGGGTTAATATTAGATCTCACTTATATTGATGTGTCTTAAAAAAGATATATTGAAGATTCACTCCATAACCATCGTCCAAATATTTACATCCAAAAATTTAAAGTTAGTTTAATAACAATGGGAGGAAATAATAATACTGATGATGACCATAATGATGATGATGATTTTCGTTTAATCATGTAAATATTTAAACATTTATCTTCTTTTATTATTATTTAAAAGATTAGGTGATTTTTGTTTTATTTGCTAAACACGAATGAAATTTTTATATAGAGTTCTATAAATAGGGGAGAATAAGTCACATTAAACAAAGAGTTGGAATTAAATAACCAAAGGGTTATAATTTGGGGTTTTATTAGTTGAAAATTGATAGATTGAAGAAGAAACTAAAATAGAAAATTAAGTTGAACTGATTTGCAGAAGAAAATATAAGATCAAGGAAAGAAGTAAAAAATTATTTAACAAATAATAAAAATATTAAATCCATTAATTATATTAAGCATTCATACGCTAACGCCAAATCGCATGATACATTATTTAGAAAAAAAATATAAATAAATATTCAAAAGAATACTACAAATTATTAATAGTTGTTTTTAATGATTATTTAAAAGGTTTTATCAAAAAATAATAATAATTACAACCCGTATATAGTGATAGTGTGAACCCTTCTTAGCCGGCACAGGAAAAAAAATGCAAAATCAAATCTATCAATTAGATATTAAAATAACAACCCAAAATTTTTAATAGTTCTTATTAATGAATTTATATCAATGTTAGCAAAAATATTTTTAAATTTAAAAAATATATTTACTATAACTTTTGTTTTATACCCCTTTTACGTCTTTATTATATCACTCTCTCCCCATCTCTCACTACGTGGAAGAAAACCAGAACGTTCATTAAGCCTAGACCTTCACTGGAACTCCCATGGAGGGTCCCCCTCTTAGAAAATACCCTCGTCTTCGCCATCAACGTCTCTCGCCACTCCAACTTCACCGTCAACCGCCGTCTCTTCAGCCTGGTTGACTTCAAATCCTCCCCTTCAAAAACCCCTATCAATGGCGTCACAACCTCAGATATCACAGTTGACTCCTTCCGAAACCTCTGGATCCGCATTTATACGCCTTCCACTTGCGGTGGCGATAGCATCAGCATGCCTATCATTGTCTATTTCCACGGTGGAGGATTCGTGCTCATGGCCGCAAATTCAAAAGGGTATAATGATACATGCTGCAGGCTAGCCAGGGAACTTAACGCCGTTATCGTTTCCGTTAACTACCGTCTGGCCCCTGAGCATCGATACCCATCTGCATATGAAGATGGTTTTGATGTGTTGAAGTTCATTAACAGCACAAACATCGAAAACTTTCCTTCTTGTGCTGATCTCAAACACTGCTTTGTTGCTGGGGACAGTGCTGGCGGCAACTTGGCACATCACGTGGCCGTTCGCGCCAGCGATTTCACCTTTCAAAAGCTGAAGCTCGTTGGAGTTATAGAGATTCAGCCATTTTTCGGAGGAGAAGAACGGACTGAAGCTGAAACAAGGCTTGCAAATGTTCCATTTCTGTCTGTGGAGCTTTCTTACTTTTGGAAGCCGTTTTTGCCTGAAGGGTCGGATCGGAACCATGCAGCGGTGAATGTTTTCAGGCCAACGCCATTGATTTTTCTGGTGTAAACTTTCCGGCGACTATTTGTTGTTGAAGTGTTTGATCCATTGCAGGACTGGCAAAGGAGGTACTATGAGGGATTGAAGAGAAGTGGCAAAGAAGCTTATTTGGTTGAGTACCTTAATGCAGTTCATTTCTTCTATGCTTTCCCTGTGTTACCTGAGCACTCTTTGTTCATTAAGGAGGTCAGAAAATTCATCAGAAGTCACGCTGCGAAATGAAAGAATATTTTCTAATTGAGGTTGTGTTGTGCTCTAGGCAAGAAGAATTAATACTTATACAATGTATGTTTTTTCTTTTCAATAAAAATCACATATTAATAAATTTTCTAATAAATTTATGTACACATATATGCCAATAATGAGTTTATATTTGTAATCTCTATATATTTAAGAATTATGAGTTCAAAAATATATCTATTTTTAGGGGTGGTAATTCGTGTTCGCGAGTCGTGTTCATGTCGTGTTGAGCTGTGACACGATAAATATTGACACGGTACGAACACGACTCGTTTATTATTCGTGTCACTAAGACTCAACACGAACACGACGCGATTATTAAACGGGTAATACAACATGACATGCTGTCGAGTGTCAGCTTTCATGCCTTTGAGTGTCGAATTTAATGTTGTTGAGTGTCGGATTTTATACTGTTGAGTGTTAGATTTCCATACCATCGAGTGTCGGCTTTTATGCTTTCGAGTGTCGGATTTAATGTTGTCAAGTGTCGGATTATGTCGAGTATCAGATTTTCATTATGTCGAGTGTCGGATTTTCATGCTGTCGAGTGTCAGCTTTCATGCCTTCAAGTGTCAGATTTAATGTTGTCAAGTGTCGAATTATGTCGAGTGTCGAATTTTATACTGTTGAGTGTTAGATTTCATACCGTGGAGTGTCATCTTTCATGCCTTCAAGTGTCAAATTTAATGTTGTCAAGTGTCGAATTATGTCGAGTGTCGGATTTTCATTATGTTGAGTGTCGGATTTTCATGCTATCGAGTGTTGGCTTTCATGTCCTCAAGTGTCGGATTTAAATGTTGTCAAGTGTCAGATAATGTCGAGTGTCACATTTTCATGCTATCGAGTATCATATTTCATGCTATCGGATTCCAAACCGTTGTTTGTTTCTCTCTTGCCTTCTTTCTTCTCCTTTTAAAACTTAAGTTGATGAATATATTTGATAATAAATAAGATGAAGAAACTACAGTAAAATATAGGAAGAAGAGAGAAAAATATGAGAGAGATATTAGAATTACAGAGAGAGAAAGGATAAAAAAGAGAGAAGAAGATGAGAGACAATTATGCAGAAAAATATAGGAAGAAGGGTAATGAGGTAATTTAAGAGAAAAAATGTCTATTGCATCAAAATTAGAATTAGGTTTAAAATTTTATTAAATGACAAAAGTGTCCAAACGTGTAGTAGGTTTCAAAATTATATTCTTAATTTAAAATTTGGATACATGTAGTAGGGATTAAAATATCCAAAATTTTAATATTAAATTTAATATTTTTAAATTTAATATTATTTTGTAATCGTGTCAATATTCGTGTTATCGTGTCAAGTCGTGTTATTCGTGTTACTCATTTCATAAACGTGTTCGTGTCATAATTGTGTCGTGTCATAATCATGTTTACGTATCGAAGACTCTCAACCCGAACACGACACGATTATTAAACGGGTTGACATCTTCGATACGAATACAACACAAACACGAATAAGCTAAAACCTAAATCCACTTAAATCCATGTCGTATTAAATCATGTTCGTGTATGTGTCAAAAATTGCCACCCCTGTCTATTTTTAGAGCACACCTCAATTAATGCTGTTCATATTTTACTGTCCAGTCCAAAAAATTGTCTCGTGAACGTTACCCATTTGCGGCGTTAAAAAGCGGCTGTAAATGAGTTACTCCAACGATACAAAAATAACAAAAAGTTTGTGGCAGCAAACTACGCACCCCAAATGACCCCTTTTTTGTAGTGGTCCCAGATTTTTGTTTGTACACTTATTGTCACAATTATTTGTCGTGAAATTTAAGAATCAAGCTCACTCGCCAATTTTTATTGAACAGAGAGGGGAATGAATCAAGTTCTCGTATTTCAATTTACTTTTGCGTTAAAAGTGATTAAAAATTTATATCCATTGCGCTACAGTTTTGAAAAGGATCGATCAACTGTGTATATATAACATTATTCATTGCCATTGATTTTATAATTAGCTCTGTAAATTCAAAATTTCTACACAAATCTCAATGCTTATATAAACATATAAATTTTGTCACGTGAGAAATCTCCACACCGCCACACACCCTTTTTACTGTAAACTAATATCAAGATAATATCTACTAATTGTCTGATAAAAACAAACTGTAATGTATTGCCAGATCATATTCTGTATTTTCAATGATTTATATTTTTTTTATTATATATTTTACTTTGCTATCACCTCATATTTACATATATAATGGTAGCACAGCTCGATAATGGATGGCAAGATCATAATCCGATTTGCCAACCAATGTACTAAGTTTATGTAAAAGAAAAAAAAATTGAGAAAAAAGATCTTAATCTGATATGATATTGTTCATGATCACATCTCCTGATCTTCTTTTTTACAAATGAGTGATTGATGATTATATAAAACATGAGACCTGACAACTGATTATGTAAAAGCAGGCTTTATGTCTTTTTGTATTCATGTTGTATTAAATTTTGTTAATCCAAATCCAACATTGGATTGAACTTTAAAAATTAAAAAATAACTATTAATTTAACTTGTTACTCGAAACTCGTCTATTTAACTGGGATTATTAATATTATTGTTGTTGCTTTAATCAAATACTAATATCATACAGTTTATAACATCATAATCTAAACATAAAAGATAAAAGATGAATAAAACTTAAAAATTCTAATTTTTTCTTATAAATGAAATAATCCATTTATTTGTATGACTGGGATATCTCTTATCTTAGAACAAGTATTTGATAAATATTTTAAAAATATATTATCAAATTTATAAAGGAGAAAATTTTAAAATCTATTAAAACATCAAAATATGATGTAATATTAAAATATAATAAAAAACATTTGTTTAATAATAGTTGCTAAGGTCTATCTACAAAATGTACGTGTCTTAGGAAATTAAATTAATTTTTCAAAAAATTAAGTAAACATGAAACATTTTTTAATATTTCAAAATATTCATAACATTCCTCCTTTAGATAATAAGTACCTAAAATAATAAATCAACCATTAATAATTCTTTAATATTAATAATTATTTTAACATAATATATGAAAATTTATTAAAATATTCTTATTCCTAACGGGTTAAACATGTGAAAATCAGTTTTCATAGATTAAACTCGAACATGATCAAATATTAATTGTGATTTATTGTGTAACCCTAATAGTGATCCAACCCAATAAACTTAGAATCAAAGCCCACTTTTATTGAATAGACTCGTTTGTGTTATTAGGTCTTGCAGAAATTTGCTACGTTTAGAAAATGTATACATAAAAGAGAAAGAATAAATACATGCATATTTTAGTCATCTACTAATATAAAAATCTATGGGTAAATAAACCTTAAAAGCTAAGATAAAATTTGATTAATAAAGGTTCTTAATTAATCAATAATATTAATAATAAACATCTAAATAATAAAATTTTTGGTTTTTTTGGGCATTAACACCAATTCCAAGAGCGTGCAATCAACAAGTAACTTTCATGTATAGTTAAGTAGATACATATAATAAATAATATTTCAAAGAGGATTAGTATAAAGTTAAAGCTTAAAGCCAATAAAGTTGTAGCTACAGTGTGGTACCAACATTCTCTGCTCCCAATTTAGGCCCAAAACAGGATTCAAATAACTATATGATCAATTGCCAAAGTTTTAACCCCGAATTTATAATGGTAATAATAATTTTATTACTAAATATTAGTTTCCAACTGGACGAAATTGATATTTGATGTGCAATGGTATGGATTAAAATGATATTTGACATGAGATGGAACGACTGAAATGTTATAAAAACTTATCACGTAATTTTACATGGAACGGCTTTTCAAGGTTTGGCTATAAATAAGCGTGTTGTACAAAGACTTAGAATTACTGTTTTGGAGCATTGTTATGCTTAATAAAATCTTCGAGCTATTTGCTCTATTTTCTTGCATTCGTTGAGCTATTGCAAGTTCATCCTTCTAGTAGTTTCGTTGGTTTCACAACACCACTTTTATTAATACTATTTTGTTTCTACTGTATATAGTCAGCGTTAACGAGAGATCCCACCAATTCATTTTATTTTAGGTTCATTAATTTATCAAATATTAATTCTATAAAAGTCAATCACCTAAAGCTAAATTTACGTTACCTTAATTATCATTTTATCCCAGTCAAATTTTTATACATTTCGTATACGTAAAACTAAAAGAATAACGGATAATTGAGCATGGTAGTGAAGATTTCAATAAGAGTCAAATTAATGTGTCCATTCATATTCACTATAAACATCCTTCGGAGGAATTTATTCTAATTCGGTTTAATATACTAATCCAACCAACAGAAGACAAATATTTTGTCTTATTCTTGGTGAAGGACATGTTTCTATTGAATAATATGCTTCTATGCTCGATACAGTTGCACATCCAATTTTCCGATTTTTGGATCAGAATTTGAAGATTAATGGTTCATTTAGTTATTTACATTCTGGAAATCGAGTTAATATATGGTTCAGTATTAATTAAACTCATCGGTTACCATGAGTTTAAATTGGCTACTTATTGAATTAAATTAGGATTCTCCCTTCATGTCAACTTACCACATTCCAACCCTTATGATTAGCTCGGATGCTCTTATATATACATGGATTATTAACATAGAATAATGTTTAGTCAAAAGCTCAAACCAAAGTTCGATCGATTTTATTTAAGCAATTAATAGCTAGAGTTATTCACCATATAGCTTTCTGTGTTTACTTAGTTCATGAAGTCTTGTATTTTAGAGTTAATTTGTTTGATCACGATCTCTTAACAATCTCTTGTCTAAATATATATTCAATTAAGTGGCTATATACTAATTAGACTAACAAATGAACATTAAAGAAAAATGAATCCAGATAATTCTTTATTGTTTTAAACTTGATACTCAGAGCTAAAATATTGACTAACAATAGTAACAAGTCCAAACATTAATGACCAATATTTAACTGAAATCGTATCTCTCTGAGTATGAATAGTAAACCTAAATTAATTACCAAAAGCTGCTTCAAAAATTATACAGTCGAAGAGTTTATTCAAAGAATTAGGCATATTTGTCTTTTTTTTTTAATTTTTTTATTTATTCTTTTCTTTTTGAAAATCTTGATGAGCAAGAAAAGTTTATTAGACATGAAAAAAAAAAAATTACTCGGAGCCAGTAATGAGCCTTATTCCTCAAAAGAGAAACTACTATAATATTGTTTATTTATACCTAATATTGTTTGTGAGATCTTCTTTGTCACAAGACCTGATATTGGGATTAATCTTTTTGAACTTCTCAATAAATTGATTGGCATCAGATCTTGGTTAACGTTATTATTTATCAACAAATAGCTAAAGGTTAAATCTCTTTATAAGATCTCATAATTCCCTTCATTTAATTCGAGAACAACAACAATAATAAAGTTTACTTAAGATTATCACGATGAAAAGGATTTAAAGCGTCTTCAGATTCTAGATTTAAAAATTTAAAACTTTACAAAAAATGAAAAATGCCAAGAACTAAAAAGTTTAAAAACAATTAAAAAAAAATAATGAAGGTAACATATAGCTGGAGCTCTATGATCGAAATATTATCTTCCTTTGATTCGGATATAGTCTTGTAGAAGAGGCAGTTGTGAAAATTAAAGCCAGTGAAAATTAGAACATATTTAACAGTCAAATTAAATTAAGTACTGAAAATAACATTAGAATAATCTAGTTTAGTGGCTTTTTGTGGTATTTTCAAATACTACTCAATATAATGAAGCGACTGAAAAGGTCTACTAATTAAACAAGTATTATGTTCTAATACTGATTTTTTAAAATAATAAGTAAAAATATGCATAAAGACGTTTATCATGACTAAGACGAAAAAAGAGGGGAAATAAGGAATGTGAAAACTCAAGCCTTCGTATTGATAACATTATTAAATATATTTAAAAGCAATAACATAAATATCAACATATTTAAATTATCATTAATATTGCATGTCTGTCCCAGTTAAATCTTTCTTTATAGATAGAGGACACAATAGAGAGACCTTGCTCAATCAAGCTTTATTCTACAAAAAATACATGCATGTGTTGCGGAATATAACGTCAAACATAGGATCAATAAGCTTAGAATATCACCCAAGGAAAGAACAAAGTACAGAAAAATAGAGATACAAGAAAACATACACAATATTTATGTGTTTGGTAATATGTCTACGTCCACGGGGCCAACCAAGAAATACATTCTTCACTAGAAAAAGAAACACTTACAAGATTTTAGAGAATCCTCACAACCTCTCAACTAGAAGCTCTCATACACCCTTCAATGAAGCTTTGTGTGTTATGCCATATGTTATATCAAAGCACTATTGGAGATCACATATCTATACTACTAGTATCCTAATAGTATTAGACAACGAAACCTAGCTAAAATATGATAGCTTTACTAAATAAATAGGAAATTAGGTGTATAATCCTAAATGAGATAGATCTTAATTCTAGAGGAACAAGGATTCACAATTAACTAATATCCTGAATGGGAATCCATTAATTAATCTAATCCTAATAGGAAAAGGATTCCTATTTCAACATCCTCCCACTTGAAGTCTTGTTTCTCTTCTATCGTGAAAATGTTCAAAAGTTGTTGCCCATTTCCTTGTTACCAATGATCAGGTAGCATCAAGCCTAAAAGAGTCTTGCATCATATGAACTTCTCTCTTGTGATAGGCTTAATCATCATATTTGCCACGTTGTCATCAGTGTAAACCTTTTACAATAAGATTTGACCATATTCCAAAGCTTCACGTACAAAGTGATACTTAGTCTCAATCTGCTTTGTCCTTGAGTGAAATATCAGGTTTTTAGCCCACTCTGACTACCACAATGAATCACAATCACCTTTTGTCATACTTGAAAATTATTAAGTAATCTCTTTACCCAAGTAGCTTCTTTACACACTTCCATAGTCGCTAGATACAGAGCTTCTATAGAAGACAATACAATAATGGATTGTAACTTAGACATCTAACTAACTCTTTCTAGAATAGAGAATACATAACCAATGGAAGACTTTCTTCTATCTCGATCTCCTGCAAAATCTGAGTCCACAAATCCAATCAACTACAAATTTTGACCACTCTAACATAATGCAATCTTTGAAGTACCCTTATAGTAATGAAGAATCCACTTCACTATAGCACAATGATCTCTACCTGGATTAGCCATGTATTTACTCAAAACTCCCACTGCATGTGCAATGTTGGGTCTAGTACACATCATGGTAAACATAAGGCTCTCTACTGCTGATGAATATGGTACTCGAGACATATCTACCTTTTTCACTTCAGTGCTAGGTGACTGATTTGAAGAAAATCTATAACCAATAGAAATTAGAGTATTGATTGGTTTAGCATCTTACATATTGAAGTAGCGCAATATCTTTTCAACATAACTTCTCTGAGTTATCTAGACTTTCTTGTTCCTTTTGTCTCTTAATATCGTCATCCCAAGAATCATGCTAGTAGGTCCTAAATCTTTCATGTCAAACTCCTTAGCCAAATGAGATTTCAAGTTTGCAATACCATTTGTACTGATACTAGCAACTAGCATATCAACCATATATAATAACAAGATCATGAAGTCACCATTACCATGACTATGTAAGGAGGCACAATAATCAATTTCACATCTTTAGAATCCTAAGCTCAAAAAGAAAGAATCAAATCGCTTATACAAATATCTTGGCACCTATTTTAAATCATATAGTGATTTGGTCAACCTAGAAACCAAATTCTTTTTGTTTTGTTGAACAAAGCTTCTGGGTTGAGTCATATACATCTCTTCTTCAAGATTCCTATGCAAGAAAGCAGTTTTTACATCTACCTGCTCAAATTCTAAATCAAGTGTAGCTACCAAACACAACAAAGTAAAAATAGTACTTAAACAAAAAACTAGAGAGAAAATCTCATTGAAGTTAATACCAGATTTTTGAGCATAACCTTTTACCACTCATCAAGCTTTATATCTTCTGATATTCCTATTAGCATCTTTCTTGACCTTGTAAACTCATTTATAGCCAATATTCTTTCTCCTTATGGGTAATTGAACTAATTCCCATGTTTTTTTTTGTGTAGAGCCTCTATCTCCTCTTCCATAGCTGCTCTCCATTAAGAAGCATCCTTGGATTCACAGGCTTCTTGATATAAACAAGATTTATGCTCTTTAGTGATACAAGCATAAGCAGTGGTATAATCTTTGAGCCAAACTAACGGTCTTTGATCTCTATTAGGTCGACTTTGATTTTCTTGGGTTTCAACCTCTTTTATTTCATACTCATCATCATTATTATCGTCTTCAATTGCTTCATCAACTTGTTGATTATGTTGATTTTGAATTTTATGTGAAATTTCAAATTCTACCATCTCCACTGTTTGTGAGTTTGGATGCCCTTTCTTTTGCATTGAATCTTCATTGAAGACAACAAATTAGCTAGTGATAATCTTGTAGGTAGTAGGGTCCCACAATTTGTACCCATTTATTTCATTTGCATAGCTGAGAAAACACACTTTCTAGATCTTAGATCCAGCTTAGTCCTATGCTCTTTAGGAATCCAAACATAAGCATCACAACTAACTATATGAAGAAGTGAATAATTGACAGGTCTCTTCGACCATATCTCTTCAGGAATCTTGTACTCTAATGCAGTACTAGGACAATGATTTATCAAGTAATATGCGGTGTACTGCCTCTGCCAAAAACATTTTTCCAGGCTAGTATAACTTAACATTCTCATAGCACGATCCATGAGTGTACGATTCATCCTTTCAGTAACTCCATTTTGTTATGGAGTTCTTGGAACCGTCAAATGTCTTATTATGCCATGTTTATTGCAAAACTTTGTAAACTCTAATAAGATGTACTCTCCTCCATTATTGGTTCTCAGACACTTAATCTTTTTCTCTTTTTGATTTTCCATCAAAGCCTTAAACTTTTTAAAACAATCAAAAGCTTCATTCTTCCTTTTAAGCATATACACCCAAACGTTTCTAGAGAAGTCATCAATGAATGAGATAAAATACTTTGCACCTCTAATATATGCAACAAGAGCCTCCCAAATATCAGAATGTATCAAGTCTCATACATGATTACTTTTAGCAATGGATGAAGGGAAAGTTGTTTTATGATGCTTTTCATAGAGACAGTTTTCACAAAAATCTAAATCAATAGATTTTGATCTAAGTAGTAAATTTCTATCTAGGAGTAACTTTAGTCCTTGCTTGCTCATGTGCCTTAAACATCTATGTGGAATTGATGTCGAATTTGGCATAGCATTAGTAATTACAGCTTCGTCGACTACAGTTTCTCCTATCAAATGGTAAAAACACCTATCAGTTCTCCCTTTGTAACTACTATAGTTCCTTTGACTATCTTTATTACACTATTTTCTCTAGAAAATTTGAAGCATGATCAAACTTTCCCAATGATAAAAGACTCTTTCAAAGATCCGGTACATGTACACTTGAAATAATATGTGTAGAACCATCAAACTTTTTCATTTGAACATTTCTAACCCCTACTATTTTACATTTGTTGTTATCACCCTTGTAAATAGTCCCTTCACTCAATCAGTAAGTATGAAACCAATCCCGATGTGGTGTCATATGGAATGAAGCAACCGAATTTAAAACCCATTGATATTGCATACCTTGCTAAACAACTGACAATTCCTCTCCCTTTTCATCTGAATCTTTATCTTCAATAATGTTTTCTTGAGAATTCTTTGATTCTAACGCATGTATATTAGGTTTGGAATCTTCTTCCTTTTGAAATTTACAATCTTTTCTCATATGGCCTGGTCTTCCACAATTCCAACACTTTCCCTTTTTCTTACTCTCGGCTTCGATCTGGATTTATTAGCACTAGTCTTTTTAGGAGGTCTACCTTGTGCCATCATTGCATCACCTGAAGAATCACCATTTTATTTTCTTCATGCATCTTTGATCAACAATAAAGATTTTATAGATTCGTAAGTAAGAACTGTATCTTTATTAATATTCATCAATATGGTATCCCATGAATCAAGCAAAGAACAAAGCAATAGAATAGGTCTTTTCTTTTTATTGATGTTTGTATCGATAGCTGCTACTCTACTAATCAAGCTCTTAAACTCATTCAAGTGTTGTTGCAAAGAGGACCCTTCTTCCACTTTAAGGCTATAAAGCTTCTTCTTTAAAAAGATTATATTAGAAATGGATTTCTCCTCATAGATGGACTATAGTTTGTCTCACAAACCTTTAGCTGAAGTTTCTCCAAATACATTAAATAAAACAATCTCATCTAGTGCAAGATGAAGATCTATCATGGCCAATTCGTCTTTCTCTGCAAAAGATGTATCAGTCATCTCCTCTGCTTTTGCCTCCTTTCCATTTAACGCTATTGCACATCCATCCTTTATGAGAGCTGCACACATCTTTAACTTTCAATACTGCGTAATTGGAACTATTAAATTTTGGCACCTTAAATTTGGTGGAACTAAATGACATATTTAACTTGCACTTGAAACACCGACGTTGCGTTTTGACAACAACCTTGGATTTTACAAATTTTCATTGTAGCAACGAATAGTATCCACTAAGTAAGCTACCATGAAAGATTAGAGGGGGTCACAAATGGTCCTACTTAAAATATAACCTTCTTAGACAATCTAGCCTTTTTGACAAGGATTACCTAGACCGTAACTACTCACACCAGAAATCCAAATTCGTAACATAAGCCAAAAACCAAGCTTTAATACTAATTGTTGTAGAATATAACGTCAAACACAAGATCAATAGGCTCAAAATATCCCCAAGGAAAGAGTAAAGTAGAGAAAAATATAGATTTGAGGGAAGACACACAAGACTTACATGATTCAACAATATGCCTATGTCTAAGGGACCAACCAAGAAATATACTCTTTACTAGAAAAAGAAACACGCTTACAAGATTTTAGAGAGTCCTCACAACCTCTCAACTAGAACCTCTCATACACCCTTCAATAGAGCTTTGTGTGTTATGCCATATTTTATATCAAAACACTATTAGAGATCACCTATATATACTATTATAGTCCCCAAACTAGTAGGATAACTAATCGTAATAGTATTAGACAACATAGCCCAAAACAGGATAACTTTCCTAAATAAATAGCAAATTAGGTGTATAATCCTAAATAACATAAATCCTATTCCTAAAGGAACAAGGATTCATAATTAACTAATATCCTAAATTGGAATCTATTAATTAATCTAATCCTGATAGGAAAAAGATTCCTATTTCAATAGCATGGTCGATTAAGTAGCCCTATGAGGCCTCATTAAGTTGACTCTTCGAATTTTTGTGTGAAAAAAGTCTTTCTTGAAATGGACGTATATATCTATGCAGTCATTTTGATCAATCATAAAACAGTTTATTAACTAACGCAAGTAATGCATAGTAAAAATTAAATGTTCTTTTAACAAAAGAATGCAAAATGCACAACCCTTAGACTTTTTCTACAAGAATTTATGCCTCCAACAAGTCATCGGGCACTATTTTGTTCTTCAAGTTCTTTGAAGTGTATCAACTTTCTTCCTCAAAGGTATATGCTTCATAATTAAAAGTAGGCCAATTCCACAAATTTCCCTTGAGGGTTTGCCAAAATCCCAAATAACCACCTTTAATTATGAAAATCCTACATACCTCCCCTCTCCATTAAGACCTGATAAAAATTCCATTAAAAAAACGTAGATTTTAAAAATTTCACATAGTTGACTATTCAACAATATTCAAAATTTTAATGTAAAAAAATAAAATTAGAACCCAAAACTTGCCAATCGTCTTTTATCAACCATTACCCTAGGAAGTCTTAAAAAAATTACTACCACACTAAATGATACATAAACTTAAACAAAAAAATTATTAAATAGAATTTCATATTAAAATCATAACAAAAAAAATTGTCACATTTGCACTTGCAAAAAATTAGTTTAAAGTAATTTCTATATTTTTCTAATTTTAATTTTTGAATTTTTAGAATTTTAAATATTTTAAAAGAAAATTAGTTGTAATTTGAAAATATTTATAATTTCATTTGAATTTTAACAGTTCTTAACGAAGAAATGAGGTATGTGAGATTTACAGAACTAGAGGTGGTCATGTGCGATTTTGGCAAACCTCATGAGAGATTTGGAGGATTGATCCTTAAAAGTATTGTGTGATATGAGTTTGTATTATCTATTGATGAATTTATTAACCATAACTCTTCTTTTTTTTTTTTAGATATTAGATCTTATAACTATAAAAATATTTTAGTATTGAGGAGGAATGTGTTATAGTTAAGTTGTTTAGTGATTATTAAATTGATTGATAATAGGCAGAGACTTCTGTATACCATAGTTGGGATTTATGATTGATTTTAATTATTTAATAGCGAATACTAATTGTAAGTTTTGAAGCCACGAATTCAGTTCCGTAACATGAAACTAAAGTAATTATATCAAACGTAACCAATGGAAAAGTAAAAGTGCATAAAGGAGTTTTATGTGATTCAGCTTAATCAAGTTTATATACACAGGCAGCCAAGCTGCAATCCATTAAGTCACTCCAGTTTACAAACTACGTGGATTTGCAGTAGAAGAAATCCATTTTGTCTCTCACTTACCTTTCTTTGTAACTCATGCTTTCTTTCCAACAACTTCAACATGTACTTCTATACTTAATAGATCAAGATGGCTCTTGATTGTAAAACACTTTCCTAGTGATACTCAACAAAGTTGTCTACACTTTATCAGTCATGACTGTTGTAACTACATCAGTTAACAAAGACACAACCATGATATCAGTAATAGACTCATGAAAGCAATTATCCCTTAAGCCGTAATCTAACTCTCAAGAACGTGAACTTAACTAAAAGCTAGATAAACAAAGATGCAAACTCAACATAAGCATATGTGCATTGAACACTCTCTTAACAAATTACTTGAACAAAGTTTGCATGCCTTAATGTTGAATGAACTCTCCTTTATATAGGCTAAACATCTAGCACTTCCTTGTTGAAAAAGCATTTTATCAAAGCTTTCCAAAACTTGTAAAATATGAAACTTAAGAGATAAAGATCACTAAATAATAGGAAGTAATCTCTTACTCTCCTAAAATAGATATGAAGTAAGAATCTTCTTATATTACAACTTATCCAGTAAGCAATCCTTATCGAGTAAGGATTCTTCAAGATTCTTTTGATATCAATGAAATAACTACATATCTTAAAGTGAATGAACGGTAAATCACATTTAAGATATTCAATGAATAATAATGATCAAAATCTTTCCTAATATAAGATAAAATAAACACTTTCCAAACCTGAAACAATATCCTAGAAATATCTGGCAATTAAGTCTTTCCTAATAGAAATAGTAACATTGGAGTAATCTGAAATAGGAAATAAATATGTGGAGAAATAGGAAAACAAATATGCAACATTCTTGCTATATAAGGATTTCTAAAATCTTTCCATGTCTACAAATCTCGAATACTTAAGAAAACAAAAATACTTTAGAGCAATCACTAATGAATCAGAATAAAGAATCTTTCCTAAAGCAAAATCAAATAAAATTCTTTCCAATGATTAAAAATAAATTCTAGAAATATTTTGTAGTTAAGAGTTTCCTAATTGGCTTAATTGAAATAGGAAAGACAAATAGAATATTAAGATCTTTATTTTCTTCCAAATGCTAACAAAGCAATGCCAATGCCACATAGTTAAACACGTGGCAATCCACATGGCATTGTCCTAACAATCTCCTCCTTTGGTATTTTATGAGAAAGACACCCATACATCTATGACAGACAAATTTGCAGAAATTCTATCAATCAAAGAAAAAAATATCAAATAAGACATGTCATTCAACATTAGCAAAGTTCATGCATACCAAGTTATGCAAACTAAGCAAACCAAATAAGTAATCAACTAAGTTCAAACCAAACATCAAAAGAAAACAAACACAATTTTTTCCCCTTAAGTTCAGTACTCCCTTTAGTATGTTCTTCTCCCCCTCAACACAAAACATCAAAATGTAAAAGTTTCATCAGCATATCAGTAAAAGCAAAAGTTCCAACCAGTAGAAAATAAATCAGCAAAACGATTTCCAAATTCTACCTTACTCCCCAAAATTTTCTACTCCCCCTTTTTTCTACACAAAGTGCCAAAGAGCACAACTTTTGATGTCTACTAGACCTTCTAGGTAAAAGCCCTTTCTTGAGAAAACAATCCCTTGTCCTTGGTATCTTTCTTGTTAAACGTGCAATTGGAGAAGAGACTGGAGTAAACTGCTCACATGAAGTGGCTGTCACTTCAACAAGAGTCTCAACTATCTCTTTAGCTTATTGAGCTATAGCTTTTGGAGAAAGGAAAGACATTTGTATAAGTGAAGCTACTACAGTAGCTTGTAGAGAAGTATCCTTTTCAACTAAAGTGGAGGATGACTACAGTAGCTTGTAGAGAAGTATCCTTTTCAACTAAAGTGGAGGATGACTGATGTAGGGTTATAGTAGATTGAACTGGAGATGGAACTTGTTCAGTTATAGGTTGAGTGCTTGGGGTGATGATATTAGCTATAGGAAGTTTCGTTGGAAAAATGTGAGATGTATGACATTAGCTGGAATGGTTATGGTAATTCTGTAGTAGTAACAAGAACTATAGCAGTTAGAGTTCATTCAATTGGTTCATGAGTAGTGGTTATGACAATTGCAGTTGAAAACTCTAGAACTGGAGTTCTACTAGAATTTTAGTTCTAGTGCTTCTTGTTATATGGTTGCAATAGGAACAGAAATGACTAGAGGTTCTTGTTGACCCAGGTATGGCAACCCAAGAGGGGGGGTGAATTGGGTTTTTATTTATAAAAACGGATTTAGAAAACTTTTCTTGAAAGATCAAAATTATTTAAATCTTTCTTTGAGAACAAAGGTGAAGAAGATGAAAATAGAATACAATCAAGAGAATGGCAATAAAGAACAACCACAAGTGCAAGTAAATGTAAAGAGTATAGGGATAGAGAGAGTGCAAACTCGATGTACGTGGTTCGGCAAACCTTACCTACGTCCACGGGCTCCTAGCTCCACGAGCTAAGCTTTCCACTAAGTTGTAGAAATCTTTACAATTTGCTTGATGAACAACCTCACCAAGACTTTTTACTTCAACCTTTGATAACACCGCACCAAGAGTTCTTCTTGATGAACAACCTCACCAAGGCAACTTTCTTCAACCCTTGATAACACCCCACCAAGAGTTCTTCTTGATGAACAACCTCACCAAGGCAACTTCCTTCAACCCTTGATAACACCACACCAAGAGTTCTTCTTGATGAACAACCTCACCAAGGCAACTTCCTTCAACCCTTGATAATACCACACCAAGAGTTCTTCTTGATGAACAACCTCACTAAGGAAAGAGTTCTCTCATGGATAACTTTTATCCTTTATAAGAATATCTCAGTCTCACCACAATACAAGAACAAAGAAAATTTTTACAATAAAAGTACAACTCTCTTCAAAGAGTAGATAAAGAATATAAAAGCTCTCTAGACTTGATATTTCTCTTGTTTTATGCTTGATAGATTCTTCTCTTCTTGTTCTTTCTCTTGCTGAATGCATGCATGGGAGAAGGGCTCCTTTTATAGGCAAATAGGATGAACTTAATCAAGTGAAGACACCATCTCCACATTTTCTGCCTACCATAAAAACCGTAATCTTGTCTACATTTTTGTCAATGTGCTTTTGAAATTTGAAAATCTTAAAAATACAAAAGATCTGAAAATTTGATAAGCTTTCCCACACATCACGAATCAAGTCATTTTGATATCTGTACTCAAGGATATGAGCCAAACACCATTCGGTTGCTCATAGTACTTGTTTTTCTTGACTTGTGTCCAGTCCCATAGATTGAATGATAAGTCTGTCAGTATTTCATTTGAAATTTGAAATTATCTTGTAAACATAAAAGATCATGAATATTTGAATAAGCTTTCCAAAACATTAAGAATCAAAGAATTTGGATACTCTATCTTTAAACCAATTATTTTAATGGCTAAATACACATAATTCGGTGCTCATGTGAGTTGATTTTTCTTCCTTGTGTCAGTCCACTAAATTACATGTCAATTATGTCAGCCTTCCATTTGAAATTTGAATTTCTTCAAAACATATGAAATGTGTCTCATTATGTCCTATTTCCAATTCCATAAGAATCAAGTCATTTGGATTTTTCTAGCTCAAGATATGGCCAAAAGAGTATTTAGTGCTCATATCAGCTACTTCTATTTGTCTTTTAACTTGCATGATGATTTGGACAACCTTACACTTGAAATTTAAATTTCTTTAAAACATATGAAATGTTATAAATTGAGTAAGCTTTCTAAAGGCTTAGTAATCACATCATTTTGACATCTGTAGAGAAATATATGACTAATTAATTGAACATTGCTCATGTGTCACATTCCTTGAATCAAACCTTGTTCTTAAACTTTGGTGCCTTTAACATGTAGTCTTCTCCTTAGCTTCAACACTTCATTTTAATAAGCCTGTTCTTGATTTTAAAATTATTTCAATGATCTTACTCTTGCACATAAATAAACATGTTAGTAAATCTCAATTAATCAATGTGCATTGTTATCATCAAAATTATCATGTAGCCTTAGGATGATGACAAATCATTGATTGCTTTCAAATAATATCTAAAAGAAAGAATGAAAATAAAATCAGGAATAAACAAAAAAATGGCACTTGTTATGAATATAAGCAATCCAACAATTTCTCCCCTTTTTGTTATCATCAAAAAGATGTAATCAAATTAATTACTCCCCCTAAATATATTCTCCCCCTTAACATATGCTACCATTCAAAAGTTATCAAAGAAAAATTAAGATATATCCAACATGCCTAATTCTCTTCTAATTATGCAAAATCTATCTTGACTAAGGGGTTTGGTAAATATATCTGCTAATTGTTTTTCGGTGGGAACAAATTCTAAAGAAATATTACCTTTTTGCACATGATCTCTAATAAAATGATGTCTAATCTCTATATGCTTAGTCATAGAGTGTTGTATGGGATTTTTTGAAATGTTAATGGCACTTGTATTATCACATTTGATGGGAATGTGATCAAATACCACACCATAATCTTTTAAAATTTGTTTCATCCAAAGAGCTTGTGCACAACAACTTCCTACTGCAATATACTCGGCTTCCGCGGTTGATAATGCAACAGAATTTTGTTTTCTACTAAACCATGATACTAATGCATGTCCTAGAAAATGGCAAGAGCCACTAGTGCTCTTTCTATCAAGAAGACTTCCAGCAAAGTCCGCATCGGAATAACTAATTAGATCAAAATTATCACACTTAGGATACCAAAGACCTAGATTTATGGTTCCAAGAAGATATCTAAATATCCTTTTGACAGCCTTAAGGTGAGATTCTTTTGGACAAGATTGAAATCTAGCACACATACACACACTAAACATAATATCAGGTCTACTAGCAGTTAAATATAAAAGAGAGCCAATCATACCTCGATATTTTGTTACCTCAAAATCTTTTCTTTTCTCATCTTTGTCAAGCTTGGTTAATGTACCCATAGGTGTGTTATATGTCCTTGAATTATCCATGCCAAACTTCTGGAGAAGATCTCTTGTGTATTTAGCTTGATTAATGAAAATCCCATCTATTGATTGCTTGATTTGAAGTCCAAGGAAGAAATTTAATTCTCCCATTAAGCTCATTTCAAATTCTTGTTGCATGCACTTGGAAAATTCCTCACACATAGAGACATTAGTAGCACCAAATATAATATCATCAACATAGATTTGAACAATTAATAAATCATCATTTTTTGTTTTAACAAAAAGAGTAGTATCAACTTTTTTCATTTCGAAACCATTATCAATGAGAAATTTGCTCAATCTATCATACCATGATCTTGGTGCTTGTTTCAAGCCATAAAGTGCCTTTTTGAGTTTGAAAACATGGTTTGGAAAATCATGATTTTGAAAACCAAGAGGTTGCTTTACATATACTTCCTCCATAATGTAACCATTTAAAAATGCACTTTTGACATCCATTTGATATAATGTAAAAATTTTATAACATGCAAATGCACACAACATTCTAATTGATTCTAATCTAGCAACCGGTGCAAAGGTTTCCTCATAATCAATACCTTCTTCTTGATTGTATCCTTGAGCAACAAGTCTAGCTTTGTTTCTAATAATGGTGCCATTTTCATCTACTTTATTTCTAAAAATCCATTTAGTGCCTATAATAGAATGATTTTTGGGTCTAGGGACTAATTCCCAAACTTGATTTCTTTCAAATTGATTCAATTCTTCTTGCATAGCCAAAATCCAACTTTCGTCATTTTCGGCTTCTTTAAAAGATTTTGGTTCAAATTGAGAGACAAAAGCAAAATGATTACAAAAGTTCATAAAAGAAGATCTAGTTTTAATACCTTGTGATGGTTCACCAATAATGAGATCTTTAGGGTGAGCTTTTGCATACCTCCATTCCTTTGGTAATTCTTGGGAAGAATCATTTACTTTCACAAGCTTTTCTTGTTGAAGTTGTAATTCATCTTGGCTCGTTTCATCAAGCCTTGATTCCTTGAGTTGCCTTTCTACCTCAACAATATCATCATCTAAATTCTTTGAAGAAATAATATTAGTTTCATCAAATTCAACATGCATAGATTCTTCAATAGTAAGAGTCTTTTTGTTAAAAACTCTATATGCTTTATTATGGTTGGAGTAGCCAACAAAAATTCCAACATCGGCTTTTGCATCAAAATTTTCAAGGTTATCTTAGTGTTTAAAATAAAACATTTACATCCAAAAACTTTAAAAAATCCAATGTTGGGTTTTCTTTCTTTCCAAAGTTCATAAGGAGTTTTCTTTATTAAAGCTCTAATATGTACTCTATTGATTATAAAGCATGCGGTATTAACGGCTTCGGCCCAAAAATATTTTGGCAAATTATTTTCAAGTAAGATGTCCTAGCCATTTCTTGGATAGTCCTATTTTTCCTTTCAACAACACCATTTTGTTGTGGAGTTCTAGGTGAGGAAAAATTATGCTCAAAACCATTTTCATCACAAAGATTTTCAAATGCAACAATGTCTACTTCACCACCATGATCACTCCTAATGGACACAATAGAATACCCTTTTTGATTTTGGACTCTTTTTGCAAATTTTGAAAAAGCTTGTATGGCCTCATTTTTAGTTTTCAAGAATAATACCCAAGTGAATCTTGAATAATCATCCATAATAACAAAAACATAATACTTTCCACTAAGGCTTTAAGTTCTTGATGGTCCAAATAAATCTAAATGAAGTAATTGTAAAGGTTTATTTGTTGAAATAAATTTCTTTTGTTTAAAAGAAGTTCTCACTTGTTTTCCAAATTGACAAGCATCACAAATCTTATCCTTTTCAAATTTTATTTTTGGAAGACCATCAACTAAATCATTTTTAGAAATTTTGAAATTGTGTCCATGCTAGCATCACCTAATCTTCTATGCCATAACCAAGCATCATGATTAACAATGAAACAATTTTCTACATGATCATTAACATCAATATCAATTGTATAAATATTACCACATCAATTACCAAAAAATAATGTCTTATGTTACTAACATCCTTAATCACACATCTATTAGGCTCAAAAGTAACAAAATACCCCTTATCACACAATTGACTAATGCTAATCAAATCATGTTTCAAACCATGAACAAGCAAAACATCTTTAATAATAGGTGAAGAAGGGTTATCAATATCACCATGTCCGATTACCCTTCCTTTGGCATCATCACCGAAGGTCACATATCCTCCTTTCTTGATGATTAATCTTGAGAATTTGGAGGCATCTCCGGTCATATGCCTTGAGCATCCACTATCTAAGTATCACTTGTGTTTGCCACTCCTTTGTCTCTACAATCAACATTCAAGGAGTAACTTTTTGCTACCCAAAAGTTCTTGGGTCCTTGAGGGTTAGTTATGGTACTTTTTAGAACCCATATTTGTTTCAAATTAGGATTTCTCTTAATATAGCAAGAATGCACTTTGTGTCCTTTTCTTCCATAATAAGTATATGAATGATTAGGATTATTCCTAGAAGATGCATGAGCAAAATAATTTTTAAAATACTTTTGATTTTTATGAGTTTTATATCCTAAACCTCATTTATCAAAAACACACATTTGGTTTTGTAACATACAATTCAAATTTTTTGTGCTTTTTGTAAAACTATCAACAATATTTCTTAAGTCATTATTTTCCTTTTTCAAAATAACATTTTCTTTTTCTAATTTATCAAAATCCTTTTGTTTTAAAATCTCATTTTCAGTTTTTAATAAATGTATTTGACTCTCCAAACTTTCAAAATCTTTTTGCTTTAAAATTTCATTTTCATTTTCTAAAGCTTCATTTATTTCTACCAACTCTTCTAATTGAGATAACATGATTTTTGACTTCTTTTTGAAAGCATTGATTTTTGAATTTTGCTTATCAACTTGAACATGTAAATTTTGGAATGCTTCAAGTAATTCATCATATGAAAGTTTAGGATCATAGTTTAGACTACTATACCTCATCTTCACTTAAAGCATGAAGACACATGTTTGGCCACTTGCCAATCTTCATTCTTCGGTGGAAATAGCTTCACTATCATCCCAATTGTGGCTTTCATTGCTTTGGATGTTCTTGTTTTGACTCTTGAAGTAAGGACATCAATCCTTTACATGTCCCAGTTTCTTGCACTCATAGCAAATGATTTGATCATTTTTCTTATCTTGATTTGAGCTTTGCCCTTTGTACTCCCTTCTAGAATTCTTCTTGAATCCTTGGTTTCTTCTAATCATCCTTTTTAGCTTTCTTGTGATGAATGCAAGATCTTCATCGTCTCTTTCATCGTCGGACTAATCATCTTCTTTTGTTGAAGATTTGAAAGCGATATTTTTCTTTTTCTTGAAATCTTCTTCATTCTCCTTCAAGGTGATTTCATGAGTCATGAGAGAACCTATAAGTTCTTCTAATGGTAGTTTGGTGAGGTCTTTTGCTTCTTGAATTGCCGTCACCTTTAGCTCCCAAGATTTTGGTAGACAACTAAGAATCTTTCTCACCATTTCAACATTAGAATAAGATTTACCAAGAGATTTCAAACTATTAATAATATCCGTAAATCTAGTAAACATTTCAGAAATTGATTCATCCGATTTAATCTTAAAAAGCTCATAACTATGAACTAGCATACTAATTTTGGATTCTTTAACTTGACTAGTTCCTTCATGAGTTACTTCAAGTGTGTGTCATATTTCTTGTACCGTAGAACAAGTAGATATTCTATTAAACTCATTTCTATCTAGAGCACAATACAACACATTCATAGCTTTAGCATTCAAACTCAATTTCTTTTATCATCTTCACTAAACTCTTTAGGTTCTTTAAGCATGCATTCCCCATTTTCAATTTTGGTAGGAACAAAAGGTCCTTCCAAAATAATAGACCACAAATCATATTCAAAAGATTTCAAGAAAATACTCATTCTAGTTTTCCAATAAGAGTAATCACTTCCATTAAAAAATGGAGGTCTAGAGATAGAAAGTCCCTAAACATATGAAGTTGAATTAAAAGTTGCCATAGCTCAAAAATCGATTAAGATTTAAAAAATTGAGCAACCTTGCTCTGATAACACTTGTTGACCCAGGTATGGCAACCCAAGAGGGGGGGTGAATTGGGTTTTTATTTATAAAAACGGATTTAGAAAACTTTTCTTGAAAGATCAAAATTATTTAAATCTTTCTTTAAGAACAAAGGTGAAGAGATGAAAATAGAATACAATCAAGAGAATGGGAATAAAGAACAATCACAAGTGCAAGTAAATGTAAAAGATATAGTGATGAGAGAGAGTGCAAACTCAATTTTACGTGGTTCGGCAAACCTTGCCTACGTCCACGGGCTCCTAGCTCCACGAGCTAAGCTTTCCACTAAGTTGTAGAAATCTTTACAACTTGCTTGATGAACAACCTCACCAAGACTTTTTCTTCCAACTCTTGATAACACCACACCAAGAGTTCTTCTTGATGAATAACCTCACAAGGCAACTTCCTTCAACTCTTGATAACACCACACCAAGAGTTCTTCTTGATGAACAACCTCACCAAGGCAACTTCCTTCAACCCTTGATAATACCATACCAAGAGTTCTTCTTGATGAAAAACCTCACCAAGGAAAGAGTTCTCTCAATGATAACTTTTATCCTTTACAAGAATATCTCAGTCTCACCACAATACAAGAACAAAGAAAATTTTTACAATAAAAGCACAACTCTCTTCAAAGAGTAGATAAAGAATATAAAAGCTCTCTGGACTTGATATTTCTCTTATTTTATGCTTGATAGATTCTTCTCTTCTTCTTGTCTTTCTGAATGCATGCATGGGAGAAGGGCTCCTTTTATAGGCAAATAGGATGAACTTAATCAAGTGAAGACACCATCTCCAAATTTTCTGCCTATCATAAAAATCGTAATCTTGTCTACCATTTTTGTCAATGTTTCGTTTGAAATTTGAAAATATGAAAAACACAAAAGATCTGTACATTTGAATAAGCTTTCCAACGCATCAAGAATCAAATCATTTGGATATCTGTAGCTCAAGATATGGCCAAAACACCATTTGGTGCTCATGTGACTTGATTTTTCTTCCTTGTGTCAGTCCACCGAATTGAATGATAATTCTGTCAGCATTTTGTTTGAAATTTGAATTTATTCAAAACATAAAAGATCTGCATATTTGAATAATATTTCCAAAACATTAAGAATCAAAGAATTTGGATATCTCTATCTTAAGATATGACCAAAACACCATTCGGTGCTCATGTGAGTTGATTTTTCTTCTCTGTGTCAGTCCACCGAATTGCATGTCAATTATGTCAGCCTTCCATTTGAAATTTGAATTTATTCAAAACATATGAAATGTGCCTCATTATGTTCTCTTTCCAATACCATAATAATCAAGTCATTTTGATTTTTCTAGCTCAAGATATGTCCAAAAGAGTATTTGGTACTCATGTCAGCTACTTCTATTTATCTTTCAAATTGCATGATGATTTGGACAACCTTACACTTGAAATTTCAATTTCTTTAAAACATATGAAATGTTATAAATTGAGTAAACTTTCCAAAGGCTCAAGAATCACATCATTTGGACATCTGTAGGGAAATATATGACCAATTGATTGAATATTGCTTATGTGTCACATTCCTTGAATCAAACCTTGTTCTTAAACTTTGGTGCCTTTAACATGTAGTCTTCTCCTTAGCTTCAACACTTCATTTTAATAAGCCTGTTCTTGATTTTACAATTATTTCAATGATATTACTCTTGCACATAAATAAACATGTTAGTAAATCACAATGAATCAATGTGTTTTGTTATCATCAAAATTATCATGTAGTCTTAGGGCTAACAGTTCTTGCTATGTTGATACTGTAGTTAAATGACTTATGTGAACTCCAGAGGTGGAAGGACCTGCAGTAGTTGGAGCTTGTCTTGCTGAAGAGAAATTTGCAAAATGCTTCAACAAAAAGTCATGATAAACTTGCACTTTTGCATCATTATGTTTTTGTCCATGATTTTTTGCTGATTAACCAAAATCTACTGTTGTTGCTGCAAAACTAAAGCAAGATTGTTAGACAAATTTTGTGGAATGTACTGCATAAAATCTAAGGACTGCTTAGTAGTCATTTTGATCTTTTTAGGAGTTGGCTCAATTTTCTCCCCTTCTTTTTTTTCATAAGCTTCGGTATCAATTTCTTCTTGAAGATCCTCTTCATCATCCTCTCTCTGCTGTCCCCTTACTATTTTCGTAAAACTACTTATAATAGGTGATTCTAGTGGTTTAATGATATCATTATTCTCGAGTTCAATGCCATTTTCCATAAGGATTCCCATTATTAGACAAAGGAAACAAAATCTCTGGGAATGGTTCATAGTAGTAGTAATAATATAATCAGATCTCCATATTCCTAAATTAATACTCTTATTCCTACCTAAGCAATATAAAAACTTGGCTTTGTCAAAGCTAACGGTAGTTGAATGTGATGTAGGTGTCCATTTGTACCTAGCAATTTTATTCAAGATTCTATACCTAGGCAAAAATTGAGATTAATTGATCTGCTCTTGACCTTTGATAGAGTAACCAACAAGTTCTCTCTAGACAATATTCTTTGTAACTTTCAAAGAATAAATTTCATGATCAACACCTTTCAAAACAAGATTGTGATTTTCAAATTTGTCCTCAAGAAAATAAAACACAAATATTTAGTCTTGAAAGGATTTAATGTAAGGTTGAATGCTATTGAGTCTTGCCACTTTAACACAATTTCAATTTCAAAGCTTCTTGCTATTTTGTTTTCCTTGTACACATGTAACACTAAAAAGAAATTAAACAGCTAAATTAGACAACAATTTAAAACACAACAATCACAAATAACATAATTGCAACTATTAACACAGTCTTGACTAAAGCATCCTGACATCATATGACTTATTTTAACGAGGAATAACCAAAGTTGAATAAAACAAGATTAATTACCTTTGAATTACTATATTTCTAAACAACTCACTATTTAATCAAATGGTCAATCTTAGCATATCTCCAAAATACACAGAAATTAATCTTGATTGAATTTTTTTAAAACACAGTGGCTTCACACATGTATGGTGGTAGCCTTTTTCATGTTGAATAGGCAATCTAAGTATATTTACACATGAATTGCTTTCAAATGATGCTTTTGGTCAACGCATACAAGTATCCCTTTCTGTATTTACAACCAAATTTCATCAATTTAATTAGCATTGTATTGCAATGAAATAAACATAACAGCTTATAAAATGCTAAGTTAAAATATATCTCGTGATGCTTCAGATACCTCAAACATGACTCTAACAGTATTCATTCATGCAACTAACAAACACTAGTAGTCTTTCTCATCTTTTCGAATCTTGTTGAGTCTAGTGCCTTGGTAAACAAATCAACTAGTTGGTTCTAGTTGAAACATGCTTAATGTGGACCATCTTAGATTCAACCAACTCTTTATCAGATATCCTAACTAGAATACATTCAAATTGGCTAGCAAAATCAATTATCATTTGATATACTTCCTTCTAAGATGTAATTTGTATTAAGATTAAAAGCCATGCATTTATTCTTAGACCTTCAACAAATAAAACATCATTAAACACAGGTAAACCATCAACACATAATGTACCTTTGCCAAGTATCTTGCCATTTGCACCATCTCCAACAGTTGTTGAACCTTCGCTGCATGTTTTGAAATTCTTCAACAAATCCTTGTTACTTGTCATATGTCTTGAACAATCACTATCAAAGAACTAAGAGTCATTTGTTGAAGCATTAAGAACACTTAAAGCAATATTATATCTAGTTGTGTTCTTTTTGACCCATTCCTGTTTTGAATTATGTGATTGTCTGTGATGTTATTCATTTTTGTACAACAAATTAGTCCATTTATAACATCTAGATCTAATATGTCCTTTAACACCATAGATTTAATAGATTGAAATGAATTTCTTTACTTTAAATGAATTAGATTTCACATATTATGATGCAGTGTTATGATATGAACTCTTAGAACCTTGAGAAGAAGGATTTTTACCTTTAATGTCTAAACCTTGTAATTTCTTACCTAATTCTAGTAATTATTTTGATCTAGAAGCTTTAACAAAGGTCATTTTTTAGGTGGAAGCCTAATTTTAAGCTGTATAACTCAATCCTTGCTTCTTTGAACCTATTCTCCCTTAAACCAGAATTTCATCAAGTTTCTTCGCTCTTTTGGTAAGACATTGAATGGTTGTTTCATGTTCCTTGATGTATTTAAATTTTTCACTCAATTCTTGATTCAGATTGTTAATGGTAGACTCAAGCTCAGAAACTTTCTCTTCTAAATGAATTCTTTCACAAGTCATAATCTCAACTTCTAGCACAAATTTCGAAATTTTCTTCTCAAGTGCCTCGTTCTTTTTAGCTTCAGTCTCCCATGCATGATGCAAATCATTGTAAGTCTCTTGTAACTCTTCATAGTAGTTGGGATCAAAAACCATTTCAATGCCATCAGTCTAAGCAATTTCTACAGATTCTGCATTAGATTTGACTATTACAGCCAACTCTGATTGAACTGTCTTTCCTTTATCTGATATTGATGCAACATAAGTAATAAATCTATTCTACTAATCTTGATCATCTGAGTTGCTATCAGAATCATCATCACTCTTGGTTGTATTTAGACCTTTGCCTCTTTTTTCTTTTTTTTTTTTTCATATTAACACATTCTGACTTAACATGCCCAAAGCCTGAACACTCAAAGCATTAAACCCGATTTTTCTTTTTTGGTTCTTTGTTGATTTTTTTAAAATTCAAATGTTGTCTTCTCCTCTTTTGGCTATCTGCCCTGATTTTTCTTTCTGAATTTTTTCTTAAGGAACTTTTTAAAGTTTCTCACCATAAGATCAACTTGTTGATAATCTCTCCCTCTCTCTCTCTCTCTCTCTCTATATATATATATATATATATATGTCATCATCTTCAACAGCTTATGATGAAAAAGCTGTTAGAGCAATGGATTTGTTCTTCTTGGATTGTGGCATGAATGTCATTTCATAAGACTGAAGTGAACCCAACAACTCATCAATTCTTAGTTCATCTAGGTTCCTTGTGTCAGCAACAATAGTAACTTTGGCTTGATATTTCTTAGGTAATAAATTAAGTGTTTTTATAACAACATCAGCATCACTATATGTCTTTCCTAACAAAGCTACAACATTTGTTATCTCACAAAGTCTTACATAGAATTCCGAGGCATTCTCATCTTCTTCCATTTTGATTTTGTCAAATTGAGAAGCAATCATCAATATTTTAGTTCTCTTGTTAGAAGTTGTACCTTTGCATTTGTTTGGAAGTCTATTCTATGCATCCGTCATTGATCTGTGGGAAGAAATTATGTTGAATGCCTTCGGATTGATAGCATTGAAGAGAACATGAATTGCTTGGAATTCCACTATGCTTCATTGTAGTCCTGTTGACTCTATACAGATTCTCCCTTATAACTCTTCCTCTTTTCTGATTGACAATGTTAGGAGGAGTCCATCCATAGAGAACAATCTTCCAAACTCTCTCGTCAATAGCTTTTTTTGAGAACATCATCTTTGCCTTCTAATATCCATAGTTGCCTTCCTCAAGAAGTGGTGGATGATAAATTGAACCTCTATGCCTGTGAAAGTCCAAAGCTTCAGGAATAAAATAGGATATACACAAGTATATTAGAGCTTTGCTCTGATACCAATTGCAAGTTTTGAAGCCACATGTTCAGTTACTAATGCGTTCGAAACTAGCAAGTATACTAGTCGCACAAGTAATAAAGTGATAAGTAAGATATCGTTCCCACGAGGATTGATTCTAATTGAATTTGTTATTTCCAGCAACAATAAACTAAACAGGGGGGATTTTTGTTGAATGCTTTACTAAATGAAATAAGAATGCAAGTAAAGAATAACAAAACAGAAAGTAAATTTGAATGAAAAATCAATGGAAGAAAGCTGGTTAAGGGATCCTTCTCTACCACAAGATATGGATTTGCGAATTAATCGTAGAATTGTCATCCAATTACAGCATTAAAGTTATCAACCGTAGATAACAACAAGCTCGGTTATCCCAATCTTTCCTTACTTTGTTATTAAATAAAATAGGCTCTTTACTTAATCTCTATCCATTAAACAACCTAGAACAAGCTCTCTAAATTTAATTCAATGGATGCATTATGAAAAGAAAGACAGGTTGATCTAAGCAATAAACACACAAGCCTGTCTCTTATACACATCTAGATGTGTATAAGAGACAGATTCCATCTAGCACATTTATAACATACTTGTAACCTTTTCGCTCTTCGCCTCCTGTCTCTTATACACATCTAGATGTGTATAAGAGACAGATTCAGTTGGCCACCCCAAATACAATCAGCAAGCAATCATAAGCATTAGATATGGGAAAATACAAGCAACTTCAATTAGAGAATTGGATAACAATTTTTACACAATCAACTCACAAAATCCTTATCAAGGGCTTTGAAATCACCCTCAACCAATTCAGATTTAGTTACACATATTCAATCAGAATAACAAATACAATACAGAGAAATTCCAGAATTGAAAAGGAAAGAAAGAACTTAGCAAATTCTTTGAAAATCTTCTTTGTAGATGAATCTTCTTGGAATTGTAGTTCCTCTTCTTTCAAAATCTTCTTTCTCCTTCAAGAACTCCAAGGGATGAGAGAAATCCAGAGATGCAGCCTCCTCCCACGTTTTCCCCTCTTTAAGTTATAAAATAAAACCCTAAAATGTGTTTAAATACTCTGCTACAGTAACGTGCTACAGTGTCCCGTATTATACATGCTACAGTGTTGTGTGGAATTACATTTCTACACTTCTTACACTATTTTGATTACAACTTTCGGTACACTGAATGGATTCATAAACCGTAAATTTCTCCAAAAAGTAGACTTCGAGAGCTTTTCAACGGTATATGATATGTTATCGGGTTCATTGTATATCAATACAATTAAATCCGAGAAGATGGTTGACTAGCAGAGGTGAAAATGAAGGGTTTTACTCCATTTTTGTGCAAGTTGCTCCAAAACTCCTACAAACATCAAAACCACACAAAAACATAAAATACCAAGGAATATAGCAAAGAAACATGGACGAATTGATATAAAAGTAATACATAAATAGACACCTATCAAATTCCCCCACACTTAGACTTTGCTAGTCCTCGAACAACTAAAATGATACGAAAAAAAACTAAACCGAAACAGAATCAAAGAAAAATTAAAACACACAAATGCTTCAACTTGCAAATAGGCCTTCAAGATTGTACTTAATTATAACCCAAGGAAAACTTCAAAATAATGCACTTGATCAAGAATTTTATCTTAAAGATTAGTTTCGCTTCATTTCAATTTCTCAAGTGTGTGTGTGTAGAGCCATTTTCACCTAATCACTTGTAAACCGGATGAGTTTATGCATAAAAATGAATCATATTTAATATTGAAGATGTGTGTATAAATGAACTCCATAGGCTTGCTTTTCAAGTCACTCTCCACTAATGTAGACATACAACACCAAGGATCAAGTAGGACTTTATTAAGCTTGTAACGTTTGGCTGGATGAAGGTATGATAAAGGATAATAATTAGGCTCAAATCACCCACAAACACATAAAATCATTCAATATTATGTGGAGCTCAAGCCCATGACATAAAAAATTCATTCTTATTCATCAAATGACTCTCCCAAACTTATTCAGAACACTCTAACTCTCTTTTTTTTTTTCTTTTTTTTTTCCTTTTTTTCTTTTTTTTTTTGTAGAAAGCAAAAGAAACTACACCCCTACACTTTGTTGTTTCATTCTTTTTAAGAAAGCCCAAGGGTATAGAACTCTTTTTTTTCTTTTTTTTAACTGCAATTCCACTCCCCCACACTTAAACAATACATTGTCCTCAATGTTTAAGTACGTGAAAGATAAGTACAGATTTTTTTCTCTTTTTTTTTTTTAACAAACATAATAAAACTCACTTGCATTGCTCATGGCATAATCCAACCTCCACTAACTTCCCTAAACCAGAACATAGCTCAAAATGTAATTGCGAATGATTTACATGCTCATAGTTAAGGGATAAACTGTTTGGAACAAATTCAATTAAGGTTAAGAAATCTTTTAGTGAGTTAACAAAGAAAAAGGTTTACAGAGGCTCAAAGGGGTAACTAGGGATCAATTTTAATCAAGGTTGGCTCTTAAGGCTCAACGGTCCAAAGATGGCCTAAATCATTTCCCTAATGTTGCACAGTCTAGGATTTCGCCTCGAGTGACGATCAAACAAGTTCTAGAATTCATTGAAATTTGGAGAAACACTTAAATTACATAAACTTTCTCTAAGTGAACAAATAACTCAGTGATAATAGCTCAGTGCTCAATGTTGCGCAAGGACTCAAAAGCAAAGCGAAAACCAATAAACATTTCAAGCACACAGATCCATGCATCATTTATCATTTTCCAAGAGTTATTCTTAATTCAATCATTATCTTATCATCGACCCACAAAATGCAAGAAAAGAGGTACGTGGCATGGTTACACCTGAGTCAAGATTGTATATTTCAACAATCCTTAGGACCAGTAGCCCGCAGACTTAAGGTTTCCAGCCTATATACCTTTATTATGAAAGAACAAAAACAAGAAACAAGACACTTCAAACAACATGAAATAAACAAACTACAGATTTATTGAGAGAGAATGCGTTTCAAGAGTTAAGAAACCCCATATTCTGCCATTCTCAGGTTTTTCCACAATGTTTTTTTTTTGAATCGAAACTGATAAAGACAAAAACACACAACAACTCGAAATTACATAAAACTAAACTTACTCAGAAAATAATAAAGTCCAACAAATCAACAAACACAACCAAGTCAGTTAAAATGGGTCTAAAAAGTTTAGAAGTTAGCCTCCTTATTCAGCCATTATGGATTGAAGAGATCCAGAATGCGTTTCAAGAGAACTTAAACTTTTTAAGCCACCACTCTAAAAGCAAAGATTAGAAAATATTACCTACGGTGAAAGAAACAACCTGAAAAAAAACTCAAAAGAAATGTCATAAAAAAAAACTCAAATAAACACAATAAATAGAAAGTAAACGAAAATGAAGCAAACCAGCAGATAGAGATTACAGATGGAGTGTTAAATCCAGTTTACGCCTCTTATTGCCTTCTCCAAACCAATCAATCCGAGCTGTTGTTGGATCAGGCGAATAGACGAATTCTTGTAGTTTGTCAATTAACTCCCCTGCCGTTGAAGCTGTAACAAGGATTTGCCTCGCTGATGGTGAGATAAAATTTTTTCTACAGCTTGATCAAGAAAAGACAACAAACCATCAAAAAAATTATTGACATTTAACAAACCAATGGGTTTCCGATGGATGTTTAGCTGTGACCAAGAGGTGATTTGAAATATCTCCTCTAATGTACCATAACCACCAGGCAAAGCTATAAATGCATCGGACTTATCAACCATATGTGCAATACGCTCATGCATGCTAGAGACCTGTAACTCTTCCCCGATTGTGTTGCCTACGATATCTCGTACAGCTAATGGTTTAGGGATAATGCCGAGAACTTTACTCCCTCCTAGGGATGCAGCTGTCGAAACACACCCCATTAACCCAAGACTACCCCCTCCATAAATCAAATGAATACCCCTCGCAGCTAATGTCCTACCAAGATCAGAGCTGCTGTTGTGAAACTCTCCATCTTTACCAAATTGCGATCCACAAATACGCATGATATTTTGGAATCGCCGAATTGGTTTTTTTCCCTCCATTTCTAAATGTTGCTCTAAAACTTTTTGCAAGACAATGAGTACGTTAGGTATTATGCTATTCAAGTGCAAGACAGGTTATAAAATGACATTTCAAAATATGCAGCATGGATATATACACACGTAAAAACTCTCAAATTTGACACGTGGGGACATAATTTCGGTGGGAGTTGCTCGATGCAGATTTATCGCCCCAAGATTTGAAAAAAAATGAGATATGCTTTCGGCGAGGTTTGACAAAACCTACACACTTGTCTCCCACGTGAAGCATGGAAAATGTAGATACACTTTCGGCGGGGGTTGACAAAACCCCCACACTTGTCTCGCACGTGAAGCATAAAAAATAGAGATACACTTTCGGTGGAGGTTGACAAAACCTCCACACTTGTCCTCCACCCCACGTTGTGTATGAAAAATGAGATAACTTTCGGTGGTGTTTGAAAAAAACCGCCACACTTGTCCTCCACGTGAGCATGAAAAGTAAAGATATACTTTTTGGTGGAGGTTTTATAAAACCTCCACACTTGTCTCCCACTTGTCTTTTAATGCCATGGTCGTCATATGGTTTGTCAAAAAGAAAACTTGAAATTAAAACAAACAAAATCAACAAACAACACCAACACAAAAACAACATTGATAATCAGATCAAACGAAACAAGAAAAAAATTCTACAACAACAACACACATTCAAATATACAAGTAGTTGTGATTGTGGCTCACATCTTCCTCTGGTTTTACGTCCAGTAACGGCTGAAACGCCTTCTATGAGTCGGGGATTTGCTTCCCATCCAGTTTTCTTATAACTGGCAAACAGGGTCGTTTTTAGTCAGATTCCCTAGACTATAACACTGCAATTCATCACGAAATTTTGTCCATAGATTAAGCAATTCACGCTGTACAAGTCCACAAAATGTGACGCGAGAGTTACAAAAACATTATCCAGCGACTCATTCCCAACCATTTCTTAATAAATGAAAGTTTATCTTCCTATCCGACACAAAACCTAATGAAAGACAAGTCTGGTCACAATTCCATCTAGCACATTTATAACATACTTGTACCTTTTCGCTCTTCGCCTCTTGGCCGTAGTAGCTCTTTCCTAGACCAGGCATGTATTTTGCGAGATTAATGCCGGCTCAACCGGACAATCTCACCTTGGCTTCAATAAGCCATCGGATATCTGCAGGCACATTTAGGAGCATCAATGCCCAAAGTCTAGTCATCCGTACTTTATAATTTTAAACACAGCATTTTGAGGAAGTGAAGGGAAATATTTACGAAGGTTCGACAGAAAGATATCGGCATCCATTGAAGAGAAGAAAAGAGAGATATTACCGATAATGCTATTGAGTCTGTTCTTCTCCAAGATGTGCACGTTTCAAACCTTCGGGCAATTGACTTTTCAGCTCCCTTTTGATGTTTCCCTCCCAAGCTGTTGCACAAATGAATTCGAAGTACGAAATAATCAAATTAAACAAAGGAATGAAAAGAAAAGAGTAGAGACGAAACTAAAGACACATAAAAGATATAACAACACAATAACAAACAAAAGTCAAAAACAAGTAAAAACAAATAAAAACAAATAAGACAGATGTCAAAGAGAGATAAAACCTGATCAATTTGATGGCCTACGAAAGGAATCTCCTCGATACACAAAAATCGATCATTATTACCTTATTTTATTTTTCTTTTCTTTTCTTTTATTTATTTTTCAAAAACATTGGGTTGCCTCCCAATAAGCGCTTGGTTTAACGTCCTCAGCCCGACGTTGGTTCCATCATGGCAGGGTCCAATCTTCGCTGTGCTTCTCTAGTGGGCTTGGATCCTTTTTCCAACAAGATACGGTCCATGCATATGGCTGGCCTTGGATGTCAACAATCGTCCACCCAATAGCTGTTTTGTGATCTCTAAGTACTCGGACGAGTTTCTCTTCTTGTAGTGGTGCAAAGCCCATTTCTATTGTAACTGGCAAAGGATCATTCTTATCCAAGAATCCATGCTTCAAATGATCTGGAAGAGGCTTAAGCTCCAAGGTAGGGGCTTTCATCATAGAAGGCGGAAGGTCACATTGATAAAGGGTAAATTGAATTCACGAAACTCATACTATTTGTGGTTTATAGCTTGGTCTCATCTAAGCTTGGCCGCTGCTTCCTCCATTTCTTTGGAACACTTGTATCAACCTTCTTGATCCTTGGATTTTCTGTCACTATGTTCTCACTAAAAAAAAACCACTTCCAATCCATCCCTTTGAAGTTAACTCAAAATTTTGTTGTGGCAAAGAATTAATAACATCAACTGCAAAAACAGAATGCAAGTCACTAGGGTACCTCATTGTCTCAAAAATATTGAAACGAATCACCTCGCCATCGAATTCCATGGTGAGAGTGCCATCATGAACATCAATCTTAGTTCGAGCAGTTTTCAAGAATGTTCTCCCCAAAAGAATTGGTGTTGGATTAGGAGATGTCTCATCCTCCATTTCAAGAACATAGAAGTCTGCTGGGAAAACCAATTGATTTACCTGCACAAGCACATCTTCCACAACTCCCTTGTGATATGCCTTAGAACGATCAGCAAGTTGAATGGTAATACCAGTTTCCGCAAGAGGTCCAAGATTTAAAGAAGCATAAATAGAATATGGCATGATATTAATAGATGCTCCTAAATCTAAAATAGCTCTTTCAAACTTGGTATTACCAATGGTGCATGGAATGGTGAACGTACCTGGATCTTTGCATTTCGGAGGAATTTTTCTTTACAATACAGCTGAAACATTTTCCCCCACACTTACCTTCTCATTTCCTTTCAACTTTCTCTTGTTGGTGCATAACTCCTTGAGAAATTTTGCATAACGATGTACTTGCTTAATAGCATCCAGAAGTGGTATATTTACCTCGATCTTGCGAAAAGTTTCCAGGATTTCCTGTTCTTGTTCCTCCTTTGATTTTGCAAATCTGCTAGGAAAAGGTGGAGGAGTAACATATGAAGGAATTTGAGTTTTAAGGTCTACCCTAGAAGATGATGTTTTGTTCATGGTGGAAGTGGTGTCGTCCCCTTCATTAGTTTGTGACCCTTTTTGTGGAACTTGTAATTGCTTTCCACTTCTCAAAGTGATTGCACTAGCATTCTCTCTTGGATTGATCACTGTCTGAGAAGGTAATTTTTCTAAACTCTTGCTCTCGAATTTGCTCATGTTAGTAGCCAATTGTCCCATTTGATTTTCCAGGTTTTTGATACTTGCCCTAGTTTCCTGCTGAAATTGCATTGTGTTAGTAGCAAGTACTTTAACAATGTCCTGGAGACCATACCTGGAGTTTTGTGAGCAGTTGTGGTGGCTGGTTGTGCGTTCCATTTGAAAGATGCTGCACTCTTGATGATTGAAACCTGGTGGCTGATTTGGTATGGCATTTGGAGCGATTGGTTGATGATTACTATAACTTTGGCTTGGTTTTCCTAGAAATCCACCCATGGCGTTGGCTTGTTCCGTATCTCCTTCTTGCAAAGTTGGACACATGTCGGTTGGATGCTCCGTGGTAGAATATACTCCACATACATAAGATTGATACATATGTCCTACAGCCATTTTTTTTACAAGAGAGGTAAGCTCAGAAAGTTGTTGTTCAATGTTCGGGGTACTTACCTCATTTACTCTTCTTGGTAGTTGTGGCTCAAATTGGCCGCTGAATTGTTGGAGTTTTGGCTCTTTAGCCATTTGTATGTGTGTGCAAAGCTGTCTCTTATACACATCTAGATGTGTATAAGAGACAGATGATACTCCTTTCCATTGGTAAGAGACACTCATAGAAATATTGAATTAGGAGTCCATCACTAATTTGGTGGTTTGGACAGCTAGCACATAACCTTTTAAATCTCTCCCAATATTCATGAAGTGATTCTCCATTGCGTTGTCGAATGCCACTTTTGTAAATCTTTTTTATGTCTAAACTTTCGAAGGGGGAAGTATTTCATCTAAAAGAGGTTACGATCTCATTCCACGTGGTAATGGTACCTGGTGGTAGATAGTATAGTCAATCTTTTGCCGAATCTGCTAATGAGAATGGGAAAGCTCTCAATTTAATTTGCTCTTCAGAAACGCCGGTTGGCTTCATACTTGAGCAAACCACATGAAATTCTTTGAGGTGTTTGTTCGGATCCTCTCCTGCAAAACCATGAAATGTAGGCAAGAGATGAATCAGTCCAGATTTAAGTTCAAAATCTATCTCAAAATGGGTGCTTATGCATAGCGGTTGTTGATCAATAATTGGAGCCGCTAACTCCTTAAGAGTCTGATCGTTTTCCATCACCATTGCTTTTGATTCAGATTTGATTGAACTGCAAGAAGATGGGAGGGAAGTATGTCGTGCAAGGTCAAATTCTGGAGGTGGAGTTGAAATTGACTGATTTAGCCTTAACTTCGAGGATTGGAGAAACTCCTTAATTCTCTTAAGTCGTTGATCCGCTTCTACCTCGGACATAAAAGCCTAAACACAACCAATCAGGAAATAACAATCAAGAATCAGTAGTAAAAACAGAATAACAAATTGGTTAGAAAATCAATCCCCGGCAACGGCGCCAAAAACTTGATGCGTTCGAAACTAGCAAGTATACTAGTCGCACAAGTAATAAAGTGATAAGTAAGTATCGTTCCCACGAGGATTGATTCTAATTGAATTTGTTATTCGAAAGCGAAAAACAGAATAATGAGGGGGGTTTTGTTGATTGATTAATTAGATGAAATATTAATGCAAGTAAAAGAATAACAAAACAGAAAGTTAATTGGAGTGAAAACTCAATGAGAGAAACCTGGTTAAGGGATCCTTCTCTACCAAAAGATATGGATTTGCGAATTAATTGTAGAATTGTCATCCAATTACACCATTGAAATTATCAACCGTACATAACAACAACCTCTATTATCCCAATCTTTCCTTACTTTGTTGTTAAATAAAACAGGCTCTTTATTTAATCCCTATCCATTAAACAACTAGAACAAGCTCTCTAAATTTAATTCAATGGATGCATTACGATAAGAAAGATAGGTTGATCTAAGCAATAAACACACAAGCTCGGATTATTTAACTTAGGTTGTATTCTCCAATTGCAATCTCTGATCACAATTTTGCTACTAGGGATTAGAAATTCAAGACAATTACGGATCAAGATTTCTAGTCTAGCAATAGACAACAACCAGATTATATTCAATTAGCCATTCGAAATACAATCCAGCAAGCAATCATAAGCATTAGATATAGAAAAATACAAGCAAATTCAATTAGAGAATTGGATAACAACTTCTTGCACAATCAACTTACAAAAACCATATCAGGGGCTTTGAAATCACCCTCAACCAATTCCGATTCAGTTACACATGTTTAAGAACGTGGTAAATACAATACAACATGGAGACATTCCAGAAAATGAAAGGGAAGGGAAAAACTTAGCAAATTTGATGTAATTCTCTTTGGATTGTAGTTCTTCCTCTTTCCAAGTTTCCTTTCTCCTTCAAGAACTCCAAGAGATGAAAGAATTCCAGAGCTGCAGCCTCCACCACGTTCTCCCCTCTTCAAGTTATGAAATAAACCCTAAAATGTGTTTAAATACTCTGCTACAGTAACGTGCTACAGTGTCCCGTATTATACATGCTACAGTGATGTGTGGAATTACATTTCTATACATCTCACACTGTTTTGATTACAACTTTCGGTACACTGGATGGATTCATAAACCGTAAATTTCTCCGAAAAGTAGACTTCGAGAGGTTTTCAACGGTATATGATATGTCATCGGGTTCATTGTATATCAATGCAATTAAATCCGAGAAGATGGTTGACTAGCAGAGGTGAAAATGAAGGGTTTTACTCCATTTTTGTGCAAGTTGCTCCAAAACTCCTAAAAACATCAAAACCACACAAAAACATAAAAATACCAAGGAATATAGCAAAGAAACATGGACGAATTGATATGAAAATGATATATAAATAGACACTTATCAAAAGTCTTCTCTTGAAGGATAGTGATATCATATTTATGAAACCTTTTGCTAATCCAGGCAATAGATTAATAAGTTTTGGCCCTATCTATTTGTATTCTATTTGTTTTTACTCATATTTGGAATCCATGCTGAGAAGTTTATTTTAACTTTGCTCAATTATATATATTGGCAGTATTTATGTGAGCGATGAAGCAAAAGAAGTGTTTTTGAATATGGAGAGTTTGGGATATGCAGCACTTGTTTTTGTAAACAAAAAGCTAATAGGTGGGTGCTGATTATCTTTACATTATTTTCAATTTTGTGGTCTTGGGAAATTAATTAAATTTTATTCTGCATTGTTTGCTTAAAAATAAATAAGTGCTGGAACTATTCAGATGTGGTTACATCAGATATTCATATTATGCGATTCATTTCCTTCATACGCTCCAAAATTCTAATATTCTGCACACCATCCTAATTCTGAATGATCTCCATATCTAAATTTGTTGTCATGTCTTGCACAAATTGTGTTTGGAAGAGGACTGATGCACATTATATCTTGAATCTTCTGCAGCATTTGCATATGGTAATCATGACTATGCAAACTTCTCAATCAATGAGAAACTTTTTCTTCTAACATTGTTTTTTTATTTTCCAGTTATATGCCATGATATGAGTTTGTGGTAGATAGATTAATTCTAATGTTGATTGAATACGAACAGTACACTATTGAGGAAAAAGTTATTGAGAGGGCTTATAAAAAGCTTGCACTT